>JBAJMU010000005.1:7724516-7836436 GCA_037952995.1 Hyposoter didymator
GGGGGGGGAGGTGATGGTAATGCGAAAATGGCGCTGGCGAAAGTAAAGTAGAGTTTTTCTTTGCCCTCTGGTTTTCCAATTCCTCTCTCGCCTCCCGTCTCTTTTTCTTCTCAACTCGTACCCAACCCTCGGCTTCCATCAACCCCTATCGCAAGAGCGGCACCGTGCTGCTTATCTCTCCACTAAATCCAGCGATTTTAATACGCGTTCTCTCGGCAATTTCAGCTCGAGCTATATACGCATTCCTTCGAGGTGCTGCTGGTTTGCTCGCTTTTCTCTCCGCGCGAGCATTCTTTCTCACTTTTCCCCAGCAGCTAAAACGACAGCCCTACACTCACCCTTCGAGAATTGATGGACGGAAATAGGTTCACCCTTGATTTTTTTCCTCCAAGCTCCAAATTTATTTTTACGAGTTCCTTTTTTTCTCTTAATTTGAATCACGCCCCAATTTCAATATGCTTTTCCTTAATTTAAAATTCGATCGAAGTAGAAAAATTGAAATTCCATAAAATATCAATTGCATCAGTGGAAATCGCCGGTAGAAATGTAGTGAAAAGAGTTTCCAATAGTGTGGTCATAACTTGAGTATTTTTTTTTGCCAAAAATTCAGTCAAATACATGAAGAAACTGTTTTTCTTATATTTTTAGTTTCTCCATTTTTTCGTTGACTATTCCGCCATAATTTACACGTACGTAACGCCAACCAGCTTGAAATATATTTGTCCGTCCTCAAATGTACGAATCCTTATACAAGAATAAATAAATAATGAGGAAAAAAAACGGAAGAAAAAAGATGTATGCTAGCAGCAAAGGTCAAGGTATCTGTTATATTAGTAAAACATAATGGTGGGCATTAATTCTTGTAGCAACCGTTCGCCAGAGAGAGGACAGGTAAAAAGCAATAATTAAGATGTCTCGAAGAACACGGTACAAGAAAGAAAAGACCCTGGCTATAAATTTGACGGATTCCCACGTTGGGGTCCTCGAGAGCAAAAGAGAAATCCTTTCGAATAAATAGAGCCCCAGTGAGCGTTTATATATTTGACTATACATGCAAACATATATGTACAAATATATAGAGAATTCTGGCATATTCATACATCCAATCCGGTCGAGCATTTAATCACGAGCGAAGGAAGAGCTTGGTTGGATGGCATATCGTCGTCGTCGTCGTCGTCGTTGTCGTTCCATGCGAGAGCAAGTTTCCAACGCGTGATATAAATTCGACCTGGCGGGGCAATCATTCGCCCCGGCCAAGGCGTGCTGTGCTGCTACGAAATTAAAAGAAGCAAATTCCCGAGGCTCTCTTCAGGCTGTTGGTTCAAAGCGAGAGAGAACGAGAAAGAGGGAAAGTAAGGGACGTGAAAAACGAAGGGTACGAGGAGGAAGAGAGAAGAGTTGGAAAAGGAGAAATTGAAACGAGCAGATAGGACGAAGGGAGTGAGAGTGAGCAAGGAAGAGAGAGATCGATGAGTTTGAGAAAGAGATGAAGATAAGAGGACACGCAGTCGTGCGGCAGGTAGGCGAGGTGATAAATATGATTTTTGTGTGAAACCGGCTGTGCGTATACCAGCCGGACTCGATCTCCACAGGGGTGGTCCTCGTTCTCGTACGTCACTGCTTGCAGAATCTTTCCATGTCCCAGAGTCTCTTCGATCCTCGTGGCTCCTCCTCCTCCTTCTCTTCTGTGTCTCGGATGGTCACTGAGCCAGAATGGAAATGGGAGAAGGTGCCCGATCTCGACGAGGGCTTCGCAGATTCGAGCTTCTTGGGCACAGCTTCCCTCGAGATCGTACGTTACGACTCGATGGAAAAAAGGGAGGATCACACGATATCCTCGCACCCTCTCCCTCTCTTTTCATCTTAATCTAGATGTTCTCATATTATAGTCTCATCGTGTGTCTTGGTGTTTTTTTTTTGTTTTTCCACCATGCCCAATCTTTTCCCCATTGTCATGGCTTCCAGACAACCCCCTTCGATATTCGCTTTACGTACGTGCCCAACTAATCCTACGCTTTACGAAAAAGCGACGATCTAACTAGACCTTTTCCTTCTTGAATACCAACACCCTGCACCGACTTTTTTCGCTCTGTCCCCTTGATCCTCTCCACGAGACTTTCTCTACTCGAGGTTGCCATAAAGTCTCGTCCGACTGTCATGGATCCTCGACCTCTGGCCAAACGTTTTAGCACCGAGCACTGAGCAATTCCTAAAGTAAAGAGATTATTTGTGGAAGCAATGGAGTCTCGTGCAGCAAACAGTCCCATAATTTCGATATTTCATGAAAATCTTCGTCTGGACAAATCGACGGTCAACAGGCACAAGCGAAGGTCAGCAGATAATTGTTTTTCCCACGATTTGAATTCATATTATTGTTATTAAATTCTCCTCCAGCCTACCCCTTTATTAAGTGCTGTTCGGACCTGCTTTGGGATCGTCGAACAGTCAAGGTTTTTAGGTTTCGGACCCATAGAACTGTTAGCTTCAATGTCTTCATCAGTGTAACTCACGTTCAGCCTCCTTTTACCTTTTGTATTAGTTATGTACCCGCTTAACAAGTTCCCTATATACTCGTGAGCTCGGGAACTCAGCATACGCACGGTATGTTCCTGGCAAACGGTATCTATCGACGGCAACACCACTGAACAAAGGAGACACTGTATCCGCCAAGTTCTCATCGCACTTCGTATGCGTGCGTGCTCCCCAGACAAAGATCTTAACGACGTCCTTCGAGCACGGGGCGACACAAACGGTTTGCTAGGATTTCAAAGGACCAGAACTCATCACATAGTCACGTCCGATTTACGACGATCTGCTCAACCAGCCCGAGCTCTTTGTCCACTGCTGCTGATCAGATTGAGAACGCGCAATTAATTGGCTCCGGGAATACGAAAAAACTCGTTCCGCGTTACCATTTCTGAATAATTTTAATTAAGATTTGACTCAATCGAACGTGAGTGGGATTAATAAAAATAAAAAAATAAAATAAAACAAATACCTCGAAGAATCTGAAATTTATTACGCTCGTGATTGAACATGCGAATTTTTGTGAATGTTCTTCCACATTTCCTGATCATTCACTGCACAAAGAGAAAATAATAAAATTCTACACGCTTCCTGATAGCGTTTGAAATAAAATAACGTAATAAAGTCCGCAGGGAATATGGCTTTTGGTAAATTGTAATTAAAAGAAAAGCCAGGCAGCTTCCAAATGGCGGTGTACACGCGGGGGACATACATTCGTCGCGAAGTTTGGCTTTATCTATTCCGTAGCAGCAGGAAACTCGGATATGGTAGACGAGAGTGAAGAGGGCTGGAGTGCAGTAGAGGGAGCATGAGAACAGACAACCGCGACTGTGTCCCATCCCCTGTAAGGTACGCCATAAGATTTACGAAGGCCGGTATAAACATCGGGGGAGATTACGCGGAGAGTTCGCTCCAAGTTTTAACGAGATTCCCTCAGCGCCGTGTCGCCGACATTATCAAATAATTGAGTGGTGTAACTCTCGAGCTGTGTGCTATCCTGCCGAGAGGATCCCCGAGATCACGGAATTAACTCCTCCCCCACCCGTTTCGAATCGCTGCTTTGAAAACGATCCCTTTCTCTCTCTCTCCCTCTTTTTCTTCCGCAGTTTGTCTCCCGCTCTTGCTCGTTCTTCCCTTCAGCAGGCTTGCAAATGGACCACCCAAAAGTTCCTCTTATACCTATTAATGAAGAATTCCATGCGAGCATGCATATTAATTAGTTGGGAGAAACGTTCGATCAATCAGTCCCTTATAAGTCGCGCGAATAAACTCGTAACGCGGCCATGAATAAAGGCGGATTTTTCAATGACACAAATATGTGATTCGCGAGTATAGTTTCAATTCCCATTTACTGAGAAACTGAAAGTTTGAGAGGAATAATCATTCGTATAGATTCATGAGTCTGGAGGAGCCTCTTGATTACATTTTTTACTTAAAGTATCGCCGCCGCGCGAATATCTCGAGTTTCAAGTTCTTCTTTGTCTTCCGGTGACAAGTAGGAATGGCTCTGCAGGGTGAGTTGGATGACATTCGCGAAGGGAAAAGAGTTAAGGCGAGGATTATACGAGAAAAGAAGAAAACGAATATCAAGACGAGTGCACGTGTATGTGTGTGTGTGTGTGTGTGAAGGTAAAAGGAGAGGAAAGGAGGATTCGAAATAAACAAGCCGCCGGTAATGCGCCCGTACATCTCCGGAAAAGATTAAACAGTTAATAAGAATAAGAGTCCCGTGGAGTCCCCTCGTGTGCCCCCTTCTTCTCGAATCCACCTAAACTACCACTACCATCGTTTTTGCTGAACATACACAAGCCCACGTCGCAGTAGGATTGCCGCGAATTCCCTTTTCACGAACGGGCTACCACCCCCGCGCCCTCTCTCACCAATACATGGGACACGCACACGCGGGAGGGAGGAAGGGGGTTTCCCCGGATGGTTGGAGGGAAATGGCGGCCATCTTTCCCGCTGGCTCCTCTCGAGAACCAATCGCCTCTCTCCAACGGGCGTTAAGGCGGCAACTCCCGCTGAAGAATTGCCACTGCCACGTTAGACACATTTTTCTCGCTTTTCCTTTATTCTCGCCGACGGTGCGGGCCCGAGGGGGACCTCTGCAGCCTCTCTCCTTTCTCCATACCTCTTCTCGCCCTTTTCTCCGGTTCTCTACATCTCTTTCTCCCTGCTTCTTCGTCCCTCTTTTGAATCTCCGCATTTCTGCTCCTCTCATCTTTTCCTGTGTATCCCAGTGAACTTTCTCTCTCCCTCTCGCTCTCTCTCTCTTTCTCTCCCTCTTACTTTTCGATCTCCATGGACCGTTGATGCTCTCTCACTCTCTTCTTCTCCGCGCTCGTTTCGTATCTCTTATTTTCTTTGTTCCGCGAAAAGAACATCGTGCTCTTCGAGAGACCCGAACCAACCCCCTCAACGTGCAAGAACCATGTGGACCCAGAGTGCACACGTAGGCTGCTGCGCGTTTGTCTATATGTCTATATAGACCTTCCCCCTATGTACGCGGGCATATAATGGTGTTCATCCCCGAAGTGAGCTCCATCGAGCGCGCGGCAGGTGGCTGACCTTAATAACGCGAGCAGAGCACATAATCAAAAAAAAAAGAAGAAAATCGAAAATATACCCAGGGTGTGGAAAGGATGAAAAAAATGAAAATGGTGAATGAGACGACGTTTAGGTGGCACTATATCCAAAGGTAAGAGCGTAGCACGTGTAAGAGTTACTTGATCGTACATAATACGCGGTAAAGCAAACGCCATTTCTCGTGTTTTTTTTTCGTTCACCCTGGTCTCACAATCCCATCCAGCCTCCCCTTCCGTTCCTTCGTTGGCGTGTGTGGATACCAACGAGATTTACGCGAGACAGAAATGAAAAGTGTAGTGAAAGACTTTGGACCTGGTGCCCTCTCACAGTGAGAAAGAAAGCCGTTCGAGCTCGCGATAGGTCGATCTTACACCCTTAAGAACCCCTAATGAATGCCCCATGAATGCTTCAAACATTTGTCACGTATGCTCGAAAAACTCTCCGCATTCTTCCGCCCGGTAACATATTGCAGTGCGAACCAAAAACGACCTTCTTTTCTCCTCTCTTTGATCATTTCGCAAATTTCTTTGGTGTCTCTATGAGAGCAGCTTTTGTGGTTGCTATATTGAGTCCTTAAGATGATCTGTTGGGATATTAAGCGTCTGTAGGTTCGCCATGAACCCAGGTGACAATCATCCTTCTAAAATGTACGTGCGTATACGAGAGCATTGAATTACACACATTGAACGAACATGGAGCGTAACTAATGACGCGTTTCCCATTGCACACGGGGTGAAAATATATTCCGAAGAATCAGAATGGAACGGCGGAGCAGCATCTAGAATATGGCGCTTCGATATGGCGGTTTTATTCACATTTTACGAGTTGTTTTGCCACCGGTGCAAGACATTTCCAATTCATGAAAGAGTTCGCCCCACCTCTCCTTTCTCTTCTTCCTCGACGTAACCGCTCTCCTGTCGAGAACGTAATTTGCACGATATGGGCACATTTTTCTATTCTACGTGGCACAGCCAACGAAAAACTATGTATTAATAATTTCAAGAGGAAAAATATGGGTCTGCGGGCTTAAAAACATGGTTTATGTAAGAGACAAGCACAGCACACAATAATGGCTCGAGTACTCTGAAATACGATCGCGATACGGAGTGTAGTTACTAGACAATATGTAGTTTTTTTTTTCTCAATTTATTATCCAGGTCGATTTCACTGCTTTTTTTTCGAAATTGGTATCGAAACGGAAAATGTGCAATGACTTGGATAATTGCAAGTGCAACAGCTCAATTTCCTGGATTATTGCATCGATTTTTTCCACATGAAATGGCACAAATTATTTATATATTATATTTCGTCTGTGCCGTTATTTAATAAATTAAGAACGTTGTGAAATACGGTCGAGCTGCGTAAATCTTTTCGGGCTGAATGGCATAATTTTAATTTTATTTTTTATGCAATTTTTTTGGGAAATTTGAACGCACTGTTTGGCAAGAGTCGATGCACCATTCGGAACGAATATCGAACCCCTCGAATAAAATGTCAATAACTTTGATTCGAGAGCAATAAAATGATTTGATTTAACTGAAATAGAGGGTTATCGATTGCACGGATGTAAGGAACGATTGGGTGATGTCAATCGTAAAGAATTCGTCCCCCATATCAGACAGTCCCATAGGAAGAAGGATACTGAATAATAAAGACGTAAACGGAGAATGTGCCGTGGATAATTGTTATATTCCATCTTTTCGACATTCTCGGTCTATTAGCGATTATGAGAACGATCATTGGGCAAGTGGGTACGTAAATGTCAAGCCCTTTTACCGTCTAGGGGGCTTCGCAGACGGGGAAAGCCCCTGACTGGTCTTTATAGTCGCAGTGAACGTTCACGTCCGTGCTTCTGGGGTATAGAGCCCGTGCCTTGGGATATACCTACGAGACTCGCGCCCGCACGGTCGTCAAAGTCTTTTACGATCGAGTAACGGGATTTAAAGTGACGATGAGGCAACCTCAAGGTACTCACTCGATCTTTGACGGCCTCGTAAATGTAACTGATGACATTGTCAGATACTTCACGCTTGCTTCACTTTTCGCACCTTCCCTTCTCTCACACCCTCAACAAATATAAACCGAACAAAGTGTAAGTCAGCATTTACCATTTTATGAGATCGTAACAGCAAAAAAACATTCGGGGCGATCAAAATCATGGCGAGAAACCATTAAAGTATTAATAGATCTTAAAAAATAATCGTGGCTAATGAATTCGCCAGTTAAATTCATTTATATATTAATAACTGCATGAATAAATTAGTTTCTCTGGCTGAATGGCTTTTTTCAACAGTGACAACTGCCTCCCCGTTTATTAACACGAAGCAATAAAATAAAACCCTTACACGAAGTCGAATTGATGAAACCCTTCAAGAGGGCATCAAGGCGCCATCTGCCGACCCTCCTGTGTGTTGACAAAGTCAACGAAGGAGCTGTCACGTGTCTTTTTCGTCAAAAAAATGATTTAGCGCAGAATCATTAATTTTACGGTGACGATCCTGAAACTTTGATGTAAATTTTATTCATTCCACTCGGAATCACGTCCAATTTTTCGAGTCCACGTCACTGACTTCTGTGACTTACATAGATATCTGACTCCATTTATTTTTTATGTCGAATAATCAAATTTATGGACTGGAAACATTGAATTGACCGTTGCGGTCGTTATATCGATTGAGGAGCGTTTAGTACAAACGCTTTAGTACCGACTGTAGGATCGTCTCGATATATGCAGCTCCATCTGTAAGCGGCATCGTCAAGTTCTCGAGAGATCGGTGAGGGGCGTATAAATCCTGCTTGGAGGATAACAGAGAGCGGTCCACGCGCCACCAGATGGTGGGAATCCTCTCCCGCAACAGACGAAATCTGCACTTGGAGAATGTCAGAAGAGTGGCTTCCCCTCGGTAGATTTACGATCGAATTAAAACTGACAATTATTGTTATCGTTCCGTCATATAAGGAGGTAACAGATAATAAATTTAGCCGTAAAACGTGAAACTAGTGGCCACGTTTTGTAGGACTCAGCGAGAGGGTTTAGTGCTGAGTCGCGTGCAGGCAACGCTCGTTAAAACAGCCGTAAACCGACGTAACCGTCAGTCGTGTTGCCAGTCAACCACGTAACCCATTTGTACGAATCCCGCTCAAAAAAGTAACAGTTCTCTTTCTTTTTTCTACAAATTCCGTTGGACACGTTGTGCTGTGCTCGTGCTCGATAAGTTGAGGACGAATTTCTTGTCGTGGTCCATTAATCACTGCAATGGGAACCAGTCACTTTTATTGTCCGTCGGTAATCCAGAAATATGCTCCAATTATTGAGGCCGCGAAAAAAAAAGACAATTACCTGTGGATGATTTCCATTGCACCAACATTCGGTCAAGGTCATTCCCTATAATCCCGAACGCTGAACTAGTTCTCTGGTTGACCGTTAGAGTGACCCACTACTCGATTCCACAGTAGAAAATGCATTCGTGCGCAGCCACCTTGACTGCAGAGCTATCAGCCACATTCTGCATATTCAGATATTTAAATAACTCCATGAATGAATATTAATGTCTCAATTTTCGGGGACAGAGTAGTCAGCGTGCCAGCAATAAATTTTAACATAAAAAACGACACTGAATTTTAAAACGATCGTTTATCAGGAATTATCAATCGGCTGTTAAAAAAACTGAACGATTTTTTATCGTTTCGCGACGATTTTCATTTTTTTTTCAACTCTGACTCGAAATTATTTTTCTTGAAGAGTGCAACGAAAATTGCAGCATCTGTTGTTACGTATATTTTTGGTAGAAACTCTTCACCCTTAGCAGCCACCTTCGATTAGCTAAATATAGATTTACCACTCTAGTCGTGCGAGGGTGTAAATAAAAAAAGTTCTGCTCCGATGAGTCGTGGCAAGATCAGCGCTACAATGATGAAGAGAATTTACGAAGAAGAATTCTTCAATAATGAGGAAAAAATAAAAATAAAAACAAATGTAAGTTTATATTGTTGAGCGAGTATTTAGAGCTTCGCATGATTTGCGTTGTGACGCAATTTCAGCCAATGGTCGGAGAGTAATGGCCGTCGCGGGGGAGACGGTTCACCGGGATTCTGGTAGATGTCGGTAGTGTCGGGAGTCATAAATCGTGATGGGATTCCCGCCCATTGCATGCTGAGAGGCGGTGCTTGGCAACTCCACGACTTGGGCTTTCCCCCACTCTCATCAGCGTCTCTCCCTCTCGTTCCACAAAATCAACCCCACCAAGTACTTCCCCCTCCCTTTCTCGCACTATTCATCTATCTTCGTTTTTCTTTCTCTCTCATTCTCCTGCTGCTGTCCTTCTCGCACTCCCGGACTCGACAGCAACAACTCCGATGGACATGCCTCCATCACGGTCATCTTCATAAATGCATGAACCCGTACGAAATGGTATCGGAGCTAATTTAAGCTTCGCACACGAGTGATACACCGTTTGTTTATCGCTTGTTAAAACGTTCTGGATTAAATATAAAACGTTGACGAGAACAGAAGTCTCCTAAGCTTGCGCACGCTAGACTGTATGGCGCTCGCGTCTCTTGGCAGACCAGGATTATCCAATCTCACAGACTTTTTCTCTGTCTCTTTCATTCCAATTTTTGATTTTATATTCATGGGCAGAAAAAAAAAAGTAGAAGAATCTGTTGAGAATTTCAAAGTTTGGCAGTTGCTGGTGCATATGATCGATCGAATTGCAGGAGATTTATTGACGAATCGGGATATGACGACCGACGGAACGGAGCTTCAAAGATTCACCGATGAAATTTGTCTCGGAATCGAGGAAACGTATTTATTGTTGTTGAGAAATATTTCGAAATAATTCGCACTTTTCACCAGGAATCCAAGGAACTGTCGTTGGAATTATTCACGCTTCTATGTGCGAATGTTAATTGCATCCTGGGTTGAATTTTGGGCAAATACATAACTCTGCATCTCCAGGATAAGACGGTACAGCATCCTGGTACGGTCCAACGGCCTGTAGAGACAAAATGTCCACGCATGTAATTTCGCAATATCTCTTTCTCTCTCTCTCTCTCTCTGTCTTTTCTCTTGTGTACGACGTACGAATGGGGCTTATATATATTCGAGTCACAATATTTCCTCGGAAATTGTGTTTATAGGAATAATAAAACGTATTCGTCCCCGGGGAAATATAGACCTTTAGTCTGGACGGGCGAGTTGGATTGCGCGTCTCTTCTGCTGCGGCGGGTATGCTGGTGAGGATAACGCCACACGCCACTAAAAAGATCAATACGCCATCGCGACCGCGCTCAGCTCTCACTGCTCTCCTCTTCCTCGCTCTCTTTTCCTCGCTTTCCTGCGCGAATTCACGAGATATGCGATTCTCTATCTATACGTATCTTCTATGTACCGAAATATTGCCCATAGAGGACGGTATCGTGTGTACTTTGTACAGCCATCATATCGTGACCGAATGAGCGCCTCTGGCCAGGAAAACTCTTCCACCATGAATGCTGCGATAGTTGGGACGTTGGAAAGAAAAAACTAGTCTAAATAAATTCACTTTGAAGGGACTGTACGGTCGCGTGATTAACTTCGACTCTTCGAATGGCTGCTCGAGAGCTGTATTCGTGGAATATATATACGACGTGTTGTTATAGTTGAGAAGCTTCAATTTCACTTGCAATTATTAACATGAACGGGGAGAACGTGATCGCGACGTGAAAAATCGAGAAAACTTAGTCCCGACGACGTGTGGGAGGAGAAAATATTTTCCGAAGGGGCAAGACACGATACCGGAAAAAAACGGTGGCAGCTTTGGAATTTGCATACACGAATGCGATAACGAAACGCCAATTTTTTAGTTTGATTGTTATTTTAATCAGTTGCTGGTGTTCTTTTTTGTTTTTGCTCGCACTTACCGCACGGGAGCTTGATGCGGGGCAGAGGGAAAATATTTGATGCGAGAGAGCAAGAGCTGGAGAATACAAAATTTATAATCAAATTAAGACGAGCGGGTCGCTCCAGCGTCGACAGAGAGCGGAGAGAGTGGCACGGCTGGAGAACAAAAAGTGCGTGTGTATTGTGTGTCTATGTGCCGGGAGAAAAGCACCACGCGGCGTCGCGACGTTTTCCGACGCAAACGAGAGAGTAAGAGGAAAGAACGCGTTAGCTCGCAAATGCGTTTTTTTTTGTGCCCCGAGAGCTAATCTCGTCGGGCACGCTTTTACAAATTTCTTCTCTTTGCATATTAAAGCCGAACGAGGGCTGCTGCGTGAGCGTCATTCTCATTGCTACATCAAGCTGGATACACATGTATAAATTAATATTATTGTTATTTCCCTTCGAGATGAATCAAGTTGAATATTTTAACAGCATCGAGAAGCTCGACGATTAATTCAGCGATGTCAGCAAAGGCCAATCGAATCTTCGCACCGTTGAGAGGTCGAATTTTTTATTTAGTCTTTCTACGAGGCGACAAAACGTTATGATCGAGATTAGTCCGTATAATTGAAAGTTAAGATATCGTCGGAACGAATAATGAGCGTAAAAGGAAAAAAATGTCATCTAGCGCGCTCATTAATTCGCGATATTGCTCAAACGTATAGAGAGGAGTTTGGGTTAATATAAAAGTCATACGCTGTACGTCCCCGCATCTGCTCTGGAATGGCGTGCGTGCTTCAAGCTGGCACGTGTTTAGTGGCATAGCTTTTTTACATACAACATTCGCACACAGGCGTTCACACAAGTAAACAAACACAATACAACGCGTTAGTACGGGGCAATATATGGTATCGGTTGGAATGGATGTTTTCGCGCTTTTACGACGCGCTTATTATGAATACAAAGTGTCAGATGTATAAAACTCCCCACCACACACAGTCCACGCGAATTACTTGGCATAATTTTTGTCTTCTTCTCTCTTTCTCTTCCTTTATCAAATTTGCACTTTCTCTCCCTCTCTCTCTCTCTCTCTCTCTCTCTCCCTCTTGACGCGAACCCAAGAAACCCCCGACCATGTGTTTTGTTTGTGTGGCAAAAGCTGATAAGTGTTTCCTCAATGAATGTGAATTGGTATATACGCGATTCATGTATTCCCTCGATTTATTAAGTCATTATTCATATTTGTTACTAAGCCTCTGCACTCTTATCTCTCACAGCGCATCGCTCGAAATACGCGAAGCATAAAACAAAAGGAAACAACGATAAATCTTGTTTTTTAGAAACTTGTTTCGGACGTAACCATTCGCGATTTTCATGCCAAGCCTTACAGATAGCAAGTTATGTTAGCCACAGTTTAAAAGCAGTTAAAACAAGAATCACTATTCCAAACTAGTGATTACAGTATGATTTATTTTTATTTTTTGCCTCTGCAGATAATACGTTAGTGTTTGATTCGGAAGCGTAATAACAACACCAAAGCCGGATGACCTCCATTTTTGAAAGCAGATGTAAAACGAAGAATTCAGCAATCGTGTTAATTTGCGGTAATTCAATTTTTATTGTATTCTTTTGCTGCAGTACTTTGATATTTGCAGCAAAACGCAAATGATTTTCCAAGGCATTCAGGTTTTTAATGATTACAAAAAAAAAAAAAAATTATTCGATATAATTTTCTACTCATTCTCGTAATACGTACTCGCTAATTTTCCAGCGTTATTAAAAATATTCTGTGACACACCCAAGATCCGATTACCAATGTTTACTCTGATAAAAATTGAAAAAAAAAACGTACATCGGCTCAAATATTTCGTTACCATGAATATTCTGCAGCCACCAAGTCATTTCTAATTAAGTAACACAAGAACTAAACGACGATATAGTGTGGCAACCTCTCAATTCTCAATTTTTTTGATATTTCCTTTCGCTCTCTTGTTTATCGCTAATGTAAAGCATCTCGAGATACAATTACGTTTCGCTGTATACGTTCTGTTATGCCAACTCTTGTCCCTTCTCGTCTCATGCACGTTTTTGTATTTATAAAACATTACCGATTAATCGTTGGCGTGTGTGTGTGTGTGTGTGCAGGGACCGGTATAGATTCCCGAGCACTCATACATTCAGCCGTTCTTCCATTAATACACTCGCGAATGCACACACTCATTCTCGAACGCCAAGAGTTTATATTTACGGGGGTCTTGACTCTGCCGTAATCGGCTATCGAATCGGCTGTCTAATGCCAGCGTTAAATGTTTATGATACGTGAGGAGAAGCCGAAGAAAAAGAGAAAAATATTCATACATAGAGAAGCACAGAGAGATGCCGCCTCCCGCCATTTGCCGCCGGCATAGTCCGTGTATCCTCTTGAAACTTCTCCCTCTTACAGGTTGCAAGTGCTTTTACATACATATGCGTCCAGATAGAGTTACCGACTTATTTTTCAAATGTCCGAATGCATAACGCGTGTCAATTTTGAAATAGCAAAAAAAAACGCAGTTCAGTGGACGAGGGAGGATTCGAAAATCTTCGGGAAGCAGCTTCTTCATAAAATTGACGTGGCCAAGATTTTTTACCGCAGCTATATAGCGTTTTATAATTTTCTAATCTTCATAACTCTTTTTTTTTTCCCATAGCATTTTATGCTTTTCCTTTGGATATTTGTTCATCGTGCAGATTCTGTTTTTAGGATTTCTAATTTTACTAAACAATCAACGTTGGCTCGAAGAGTCAACTTTGAGTTGGGAGACACGATCTAATATTTGCAGGTATTTATAATTAGCTGCGTCGTTCTCTCGCATGCAAACGAGAGTGACAGGACGCGTGTTACGGCAACATCTCTGACGCAATTTTACACATTTGCCAGTGCGAATACGGGCTCGCGGAAAAGAGAAAATGCGGAGGCGCCGCCTGCTCATCGTCTTTGTCGCGTTTTACAATTGAGTGCATGGACACGAGAGACACGACGAACTGACGTCCTCGCCGAATGCAACGAGCAATTTGCGCTTGACAAGCTCGCGTATTTAGCGTGACAGAAACACTCTCGAAATGTGTAAATACAAATATATAAATAGATGAACATTTTTGTATGCATTGTTGCGTCGGCCTTAGTGCGTTATGCAGTCGCCGACAATCAAACTCATTCGCGACTGCGAAAATTACACATTTGAGGCACTCGGTGTGTAAAAACTGGGAAGAGAATTTTCTCGTATAATTGTCTGACGCTTTTTTCTAGTTCTTGGTAATTGTGTAAACGGTGATCAGAAATGTTGAGTTTTTTTTTTTCTATCGGCGCACTCACAGGTTATTAAGGGATACTAAAAAATAATAATTCACGGAAAAAAAAATATCACTTTCGTAACACTGTAGAGAAAAATAAACGAATCACAAGCACGAACATTAATCCTCCGCAACATTTGTTCTTTGCCATACGAAGATGAGAAAAAAAACACGAAAATCAAGTTGGATCGAAGATGAAAAAATAGACTTTGAAATCGTACAGAACCGGCGAACGATGTGTTGAGAACTGAACTTGTTGTCAGCGGACTAGCCAGAATGTACTTTCTCCATTCGTCGGAGAAAGGCTTTCTCCGACGGCGGAAAGAAATGCGGAAGAGGAAAAAAATCGTAAAGAAGGGTAGACCGTACAGGTTGGAAGGGTAGTCAAAGGCTGCGACTTTCACCGATACCTTGTGAGCTGCGAAGAGTCCGTTTTTTTTATGGCACCCTTTGTAAACTTATATTAGAGGGTTGACTTTCCAACTTTCTTTTTTTCCGTGCTCGGTGGCATCGGAAAATGAAATTCCTATTCCCGCAGAGTCCAGTGCGGAAACTGACCAAATTTTTTATTCCTTGTTCTCTCAACATAATTAGATGAAATCGATCGAATAATTACGTGCATCGTGAAAACAGAAGAATGAACATGAAACTCGTATGGAGCTTTGCCTAACGGAACGTAAAATATTGGCTGACCCAGGAAAAGACGTCGCGTTGCATTGCGAAAGCACTCTCATTATATTTATAGACCAGTGATACGAGTTATAGAGGCGTAGGCGTCCGCATATAAAGTCACAATCAAAAGAGAAGAACAAAATGGCAAAGAAGAAGAAAAGCCAGGTATTTTTTGTGGCGTATCAAAGACAAGGCTCCAGAAAGATAAATACCTACGACTTTTTGGTTCAGTCTCCCTGGACCGAAGAGCGAGTAAGTGATGTAGCGTGGGAGAGAGCGAAGAACGATTTGGTTCGATCAGAAAAAGCCCAAAATGCCAATTCTAGACTGCGTGAGTATGCTCCGGTCCTAATAACTAACTCCGATCCTCAGAGGCATCCTGCAGGTCAGTCTTGAGAAAAAAAATTGTTTCCTTCGTTCTCGTTCTTGTCCGGTGTGTTCCAAGTCGGATCGTAAATGGAGCCATAACTTCCAACGTGAGAAATGAAACAAAAAAAAATGAAAATGTTGATAAAATCGTATTTTGCAGTTTTATTTCGAGATTCTGGAAAAATAAATAATCAGTGCCAATTTCTCGTAATTAAGTTCAATACGAAAAGTGATTTTAATTGAAAATGGAATCTTATCTCACATGCATCTATATGCACAAGGCTTCGAAACCCACTGATCTTGTTGACGCCAACCCTCATAAGCAGCTCTTGTAATTAAATACGCCAAGATGGAGCTTTTTATCTTTCAACTGTATGTCGCGCGGAGTTGAGAAACGTGATACGTCGCGAGATCGTGTATACACGTATGAGCATACATGTGCACACATAGACTGAGGATTCTGTAAGTACACGAGGTGGAAAGTTGAGAGGGGCAATGAAAAGTCAAGCATGAAGTTGGCGCATGGGAACTCGGCCAGACAGTCCTCAGTCTTGCTGTTTTTTTCTCGTTCTGTCTCTCAAGTATCTTTTTCGCTCGATACGTCGTTTCGAGTTCTGTTTCGTGAAAATGAGTGACTGAGAGAAAGTCTAGGATCAAAAGGGAGGATTCCCTTCCAGCAGACAATATCTATACAATAATGACGCCGCAGCAATAACCATGCCGTTGGCTTTGTCGTCGCGACACTCTGTGTATAACTATAAGTAAGCAACCCTGTATATTCACTCGTCTGTGAATCCTTATCTCCCGTGCCTCGTTACATTATCGTTGCGGTTATCGCCACCGTTATATACACGCTTTTGCTCGGCCTCCCGAGTCTCCGCAGTTTACGGATTCCCATGTTCTTATGCTCTTTGAGATCGATCTTTAGCGAGCTCGGAGTGCTTAATAGAAAATAATCGATTCTCTGGTTGGAATTGTTTTTCTGAATAATTGATTTTGTGAATAAAAATAATAAAAATTCAACTTGAACGATTGAACGATCGGAAAAAAATGGCAGCTCTTTGCTTTCCTGTCAACGACTGTATTCCTCGTGTTGGATTTCTTTATTGGTTATTCGCTCGTCTTTATCTAGACGATGGATGAAAGTGCAGAAACGGAAGTATCAATGCGCTCGGGAGATGGTCCCAGAAGCTCGGGCTGGATGGACGATTGGAATGAGCGAGAGAGGCATGATCGTAAAAGAATTTATAGGTAAGTGAGAGGAAAAGAAAGAGCGTCATTTGGATAAATCGCGTCACCGTGTCGTTCTAACAAATTTTCACCCTCTGAAGCATAACCCCGGCGCTTTCTACGACACTATACCAAAAAGCTGCTATGAATATCTATAGGTATTCGTGATGGGTCGAGACCGCCGTATATTCTAGTGAAAATCGAGCAAATAAAGTTTGTTATTGTGAGTAATCCGTCATTCCCTTTTTGTGTGTGTGTTTATTTTTATCTTTTCACACGCATCGTCATTCGGAATGCAGCCGAAAGGAATGACATCGATGATGCTCTCGTAATTCTCTCATGAAAATTTATCCATCCGAAAGTCTATTTGTAATGCGCTGAGTGAAAAAAAATAACGCAGACTCCGGATCCTTTCAGGTTTCATTGATTTATCATGACTCGTTGTAAAATAAAATATTCAGAAAGGATTGTTCAACCCCTCTAGCACGAAGGACGCGAGGTCAGGATGCGTGCTTGAAATCTTAACGATGTTGATGTACCCTTGAGAATAAAAAAAGGAGCAGATAAAGGAGGGAAAAAAAATAGAAAGGCGGTGTTGACGCAACTGTAACGATGATGTGCCACGCATTGGACAAATGGAATCACCGGTTCCCCTCCGTATTTCGAGTCTCGTATATTCTTCCTTTGCAAAGGGCACCATGGGGATTCATTCTTACTCTATTCCTCTTCGCTTCCCTCTCCCTCTTTCTTTTTCTATTTCTCCATTTCTCTTGGATACTTTCGCTATGCAACATGCCGTGGCACATTGGATATGTGTAAAGGGCCGTTGGTTCATCCCCGTTTTAGTCCTCCGCCTTTCTCTCCTTTTTATCCGAGGATGCTCGAGCGCGGTAGGTCCATTGGCGAAACCAATAAGTAAACGCGGAACGGGCTCTCGTGCGCTCTCGGGCAGAGAGGGAAAGCTAAAGAGAAAAGAAAGAGCAGCCAAAGAAAAAAAAGGATGGAAGGATGGAAGAAAAAAGATTCAGGACACGAAGAAGCGGTGGATGAAGGTCCGACAGCCAAAAAAAAGGAGCACGGAGATAAAGGAGTGGAGACGGAAAGAGGGAACGCCAAGATATATGTACGTGGCTCTCATCTCGTGCTAGAGGCCCTGTTAGCCGCACGCCGACCGTAGATAGTACGTTAGTGACCCCCTCCGAACCCCTACGCATTAATATTTTATACGCATCGCTTACCGGAGAGAACCGCGCGCGCGAGGAGGATTACCAATGGCGAATATTCTATAGAAAGACAGAGAACCAGAGAGCGAGATAAAGTCAAACCGCGAAGCGATGGGCTCTATTATTTCTTGGGACTCGACTGCTGGAATTGCTCGGGGAGACTTTCGGACAATGAATGGGACGGCGATCCAGAGGCACGAGATCTTTTCTTTCGCTTGAGAATTTTTCTCTCGCAGCTCGATTTATCAGCCTCGTGTCCAGGGCGCGTTTGAGGCGGCTAATGTCACTTCCAGCTTCGTTCGTTATTCAAGCCGCCTCAATGTAAAGCCCACCGTTCCCCCAAATTTTTATTAAATTTTCATTAAATCTGAATGTTTCATTTTTCGTTTTTCGTTCTCATGAAAAATTTGTATCGCCGATCATCCGCATGAGCGATTCCCGATCGATTTACCAACGCAACAGATAATTGGCAGCTTGAACTTTGAAGTTAAATTAATGTCTTGCAATCGCGGAATTCAACGTAAAATATATGACTCTGCCGATTATTGGGGCACATGAAAAGTACATTTGAATAATTGAACAAAAATGCGCGGCCTTTTCATAACGCCGCCGTCGATTAATCGATAAGTTTGCAGAATCAATTTATGGGATTTTGCTCATTTATTCGATCGGTAGGCCGAGCTGTATCTGAACCGCGAATTCCGTATCAATCGTCTTTGTTGCAAAATTACAATCGAGAACCATCAACAATTTATTGGTATTTTCTTCACCATTTCTCTTTTTTACATTCCTCTCGGGAGTTTACGTAACAGACGTTAATCCGCGATACACGATCGCGAAGAGCAAATATTCGGAAAATCGAATCGCCAAACGTTGGCAAAAAAAAAACAGCGGAATTTTTTAATTGATTTTTTTATCATTTTACTTTCTGGCTCAATTTTTATCGTCAGGTGGAAAAACAAAAGGAGAATTTTCCATTCGTCAGTGACCTTGCGCCAACTCACTCGACTATATGCGCGCCCATCGAAATGAGCTCCACGATTCCTCACCGTTTTTTTTCTCCGTTTCGAGGGGCATAAAAAAAATATCAAGAATGGTCACCGCGACGTTCCTAGAAAACGAAGGAGTTAAAANAAAAAAAAAAAACACGAATTCGATTATTGCGAAGTATAAATGAGGCTTCACGGATCCCTAATGGGATCGTCGCGGCGAGAAGCAATTAACGCGGTTATTATCTAGTTATGTGAATTACCCGCGCAATCTGTAGAGCTCATTCATTTGCAGGAAGTGATGAAATTTATTTCACAAATCGACAAAGCCAGTTCCTCCTGCTTGAAATATAAAAATGCTGTCTGACAGAACGAACGTCGAATTTTCCATTAGAAGAATTTCAACGTGTTAACAATTGATTCCAACTGATTGAGATTTTTGTTGAAACGTGCATAATCAAACGAGCATTCCGTCCCACTTTTATTTATTTTATTTTCACTTTAAATTGACCAGAGATCCAAAAAAAACTTGCCATTTTACCAGTTCATATAATTTTGGAAAAAATATGATAAGAAGCCTCCTCGTCGACATTGGTAGTAAAGAGTTGAAGAAAAAGTAACGAAATGTAGCGTTATCCACTGTTACGACCACCCAAACTCACGACAGCTATACGAGCCACTTATGTCGTGTTTACGTTATTAAACGAAGCTACTTGGCAGAGAACGCTTCATACTGCAGCATCAGGGGTGTCTTGGCACTGAAAACGAATATAAGAAGAAAAAATGAAATGATAAAAAGCAGCGTGCTTACTGGGGAGAGCACGTGTGCTGGTCAGGAATGTCCGAACGAGCATCAGCTCGAGCATCAGGCTCCATGCAGACTGAAACTGCATAGCGTGCTGTGCTTTCTATCCGCATTCTCTTCTGCAAAAGCTCAAGTCTACTCGCTTTTTCTCATCCCTCATACTTTTGCGCCTTTGTTTACTTAACCCTCGTATTCTCCACCTTATTGAGCCATCAATCTTTGTTGAATGTTTCATCATTTTTTCTTATCTTTCAAGTTGAGCTACGAACGCACAATGGAAATCGA
The DNA here is from genome assembly GCA_037952995.1 of Hyposoter didymator. Classification (NCBI taxonomy): domain Eukaryota; kingdom Metazoa; phylum Arthropoda; class Insecta; order Hymenoptera; family Ichneumonidae; genus Hyposoter; species Hyposoter didymator. The sequence continues at coordinate 7,744,398 of JBAJMU010000005.1, forward strand.
AAGAAAAAAGCAAAAATTATGGGCTTTGGACGAGAACCTGGAACTTTGCAAGAAAATCTTGTTCGGGACTGGAGAAGCGAAGGGTGGGAAAAACCTGGCAGCAGGATATTCACCTTATTTATTTCGTACAAGCTGGAACTACAAGGCGAAAAGATTTATCGGAAGGTTCTGTCTCGAACAATGTTCTCTTGATCACGAACACAAAAGCGTCACGAGCGAGGTTCATGAAGAAGACGTGACCGCAAGCTTCGTCCCATTTTCTCAAAAAGACGAAGACTGTATACAAGGTTCGCAGATTTTTTTATTTTTCGTTCGGAGTTCGGAATCCTAAGAATTTGAAGAAAAAAGAAACTTTATGGTAATGAATCGATGATTCAAAGGTTTTTGGGTCGAAATTATTTTCTATTGTTTATTCAGACATCACGTTGCCAATAATTTCGAGAAATTCCGAGAGAAAGTTAACGACGGAAATTTTCAGCCATAAAAAAATAGCTCGGTGGACACAAGTACATAATAACGAGAATTATCCACTCACTAATGTAAATTCAATGATCAATCTTCGAGGACAAATAAATTTGGCTTGAAAAATAATTTTCGAGCACGCGTAATAAGCTCGGATAATAATTTTGCTTTACACATAATAAATGTGGCGAGCGATAGAACGACCGCGCGGCCTCGAAGGAATGTCCGAAGACTCAGCTATGGGCATATCGATTTTCATTCCCTGCAAATGTTCTCCACGGACCAATAACTGTGGATTATGCCAACGACTGTGTATGAAAAATCGATGTTTGCGGTGAGGTGGGAATATTTACCAGCTAGTTCGAAAGTGCGGTGCTGGCCGGTTATATCCGATGTATACTTTTTTACGGGTCTTTCATCACCCACTCGCGAGGTCGTAAATTTTTCGCGAACCATTTGCAACCCTCTCGTTCCCGCCCTTTCAAACTTAGCGATAATTTTTCCTTTTTCTCGCTCTTTCTTTCGTGTGTACGCGAGAAACGTTAACACTATAATTTCGTAGCATTTTTCTTATGCGTTTCTGTGCCTCGCAAATTCAGCTTTTGTACACGACGCACTCTGCTGTATGATCGACCGAATGTGTACGACGTTTTTTTCTTCTCTTTTTTTCGTTGCTTCGTACGCCAAGTTCTCGCGCAACATTGTACATGTATCAGCCTCGAGGGCCAGTCATCGAACGTTGTTCACGACTGCATATAAGACAGACCTCGGACAAGTAGAGATTCCTCTCCGCAGAGTGAACGAACAGAATCACCAACAGCCATCTGTTTATGCTCCTGGGACTGGCCCACGAAATATTGCCGAACGAGTACTCATTAATAATTTATTTAATAGCGAGCTACGCAACTCGTATCGCCGCGGTGTGCTTTACTTTTGCTTGACTCTCGAGATTCTTATATATTCACGACTCGTTGATGGGTGGATGACAAAAAATGGACAAAAAATAGTGGGAATAAAATGGTCGTGAAGTGGATACCGAAATATTTGGATGGAAAAATTCGTATGGAGATCGAAATAATTGAATAAATTTTCCACTGGGTCTCGAAATTTCGAGGAATCGAAAAACGCTTGATTTACGAGTTTCTAAATAAGTCTCCTTGTGGCAATGATTCTTGGGATTCGGTAATCGCGGTCTACGCGGTAATAGCCCAAAGGGTCCGGAGACACGTTTCGTTGGTAGTATTCGTGGACAAGAGCCTGGCATACAATAAATAAAGCACGAACACACGAGCAGCATGTTCGGGTTATTTCGTGAAATATCGACAAACGGAAACAGATATGTGCGGGAGAGGCGAACGCTTCCATTTCAATGTTCCGCTCTTCCGGGCGTAAAAGTGGCGAAAATAGTATATCTGGCGGTTGGAAAAGTGCTTCTGTAGGTTTGGTATGGAGAAGGGAGAGTGTCGAGAGGGTGCCGGCAGAGAAGAGGTTGCTGCAGCCATTCCGAGATATATATACAGTGTTCCGAGCTCTCTCGCGCCCTTTTCATCCCCCGTCACTGCTTCGTACATATTCTCTGTATCGTGATTGGAAAGGATTTCCGGAAATGCGCGGCAAATCGTGAACGTAAACGCGTCTCGGTGAGCGCCGACGACTCTAGCGAGAGAGTTGCTTTTCCTCGGAGAAGGAAAAGCAACCCTCCACCACGAAAAACCACCCTTCTATGCACGTTTTTCCACTGATGAATAAAAGGGTGTGAGTTTCATGAAATAGAACGTTAAATTACATAGTTGCGTCCCTTTGATACTGAGGCATGACCACATCAACATATATTTCCATATACATGTAAGTATCCTCCTAGAAAACACCATCAACGATCGTGTTACCCCGATAAACGTAACGAAAATACATATGTTGATGGAACGAGCTCTCACCAACGTTTTATTTCTGCCAATAAACGTTGCTCTCGCACTCTGACCAATCACTTTGATTGCTCTTTAACAATCTAACGAATTTAGAATCTGGCTGAGGAAAAAAGGGGATTGGAGGTTTACAATCTCGTGATACGAGAAAATAAAATGTAATGCGTCGAAGATTTTAATTTACGGTACGCTTTTATTTCGTTTGTATATCATAGATATAGCTTATGAGTATAATTCTACATCAAGTGGTTGTTTTTTTTTCGAAAAATGGATACATTTACATTCATTGTCAATAGGTTTACTCTCCCTTGTTATCCTCGTCTCTTAATCGTCTTTAATCACACTCTCGCCCTCTAAATGTTCATGCCTCACTCTTTTATTTTTTCATATCTTTCGACCCTTTCACTCTAGGCTTGGTAATACTAATTTTTTTCCTTGTTTGCGTGTGTGTATTTTTTTTATTTTTTTTTATTCAATATTCAGCAGACACGAGATTGATGGTCGTTTTTGTTGTTGTCGAACGTTCTTATTTCTTGCTCAATCCTTTTTTCTCTCATAGTCGAACGTTTGTTTCTTCTTAGTCGTCACGTTTTTGTTACTTATGTATTTAATATTAGGTCTTAACACGGTAGTTCGGTATTTTAGGACAGCTACGCTCTCTTATCATTTATAATTAATAGTTGTTACATTTAATTATGTGAACGCGTGCGATTTTTTTCCCCCTTTTTTTTTTCTTTATCTTTCCGGCTTGAAAATTCTTTCACTTCATTCACTCACTTTCGCACTTGCTCTCAAACATCTCGCGCGCTAAATTCAATATTACTATTATTATGTTAATATTTACATCGAGAATTCATGAAGTTTAATGAACGAGTCGGGGGGGACTTTGTTCTCGTCCATCGGAGAGGGAAGAATAGATAGTGTATAATAGCAAGACAAACACGTAAGACGAATCTGCACGCTGGACAGAAATATCAAGGATTTTTATTCTTTATTTAAACCTTTGAGATTTGACCTTCGTTATTTAATTCGATCGATCGATTCACGCGTCATTAATTATTCAGCCGGTTTTGCTCGAGCGAAGGGAAAAATTGGATGTGAAAAAATGATTTTTCATTGGATGAAAAAATGTCGGAATCTTTGTTTCTAAATTGTTCATTTATGCATCGATTCGGTCGATTTAATTCACGCGTGTTCAAAAGACAGGCGGTGCTTCTATTGGAGTAAATAAAATCGACGCTTCACCGGGAATTACTTCGTAATTAGATTTGTCATTTTTTTTTGTTTGCAGACTTTGTTCCAACGTCTCTTCGGCAACTGATCGTTCGATCCTCGGGGTGTTGTTGAAATGAATCGCTTCAGAGAGTCTTGTGGCACGTAACCGAGCAAACGACATCAGCAACGGAATCAAGAAAATCAAACGAATGTCAACGCAGTCTATCGCGAATAAATCGTGCGCCTCAATATAATCTACAACTTTGAGCTGCTCGCGTTAGATTTTTAAATTTCATCATTTTTATTCACTTTTTACAAATAACAACGAAACAAAAAATATGTTCAACAAAACTAGAGAAAAAAGAGAAATACTTTTAGATATGGCTCGAGAATCTTCGATCGGGAATCAGTGAGCGAGTAAAAAGCAGAACTCTAACGATCCCCGGAGTGAGAGAGTAACAATATTCTATACATATCTAAATATTTAGCGAAGCGAGATCTCGGTGACGAAAATGTTGGCGCTCGTACTTACTTTCATTTTCATGATTCGACGTAGTGTTTTCAATATTTCGTATTCTTTTTAATTCATTATTTCTTTTTTATTTTTCATCGTTATTTTCATATCGCGTCAAACGGACACAGCTGCCTGTGAAAAAAATATATTTATATATTTTATACGTCGCGAGTTTTCAGCTCGCGTATGCCAGAACGTTTTCGTTTTGTTTACGTGCTCGCGCAAGAATTACAAGAATTATATTACAACCAGTCATTTGGCAAGAAACAAAAGTGCACATTCTCCTTTTTTTTCTCAACGTCTTCCTGGCTCGATAAAGCGCGCTGAAGCTTCGTTTCACGCGATTAAATAATATCTCAATTAACAATGACGAGTTTTAATTACGTATATGTGTATTTTGTGTGTGTGTGTTTTTTTTTCTTGTCGTTTTACTCATTAATTATTATTATAATTATCGTTAATCGGTGACTCGCGCGATTGCGGAGAGCGCCCAATAGTATTAATATTTTTGTCCACTTTTTCGTTTTTTTTTGTTAAATATTATTCGTCAAACTGGATACCGAACACGAAAATCACGATCGACTTTTCCGAGCTCACCAATATTCAAGTTTCATATAGGTTTGAAAACAGTAAAAAAAAAAAGACAGAATAAGCGATAGTCACACTACACTGCTATTTATTCGTAATAATAATAATTCATAAAAAAAAGAGAGATTCTTTCGTCACTCATCACTTTTCCTAATCTCGTATCAACAAAAAAACAAATGCGAAATGAACAAAACACTAATACGTAAAATTAAACAGTTTTTCATAAATAAACAATCTATTAGCAATGAAAATACAATAACAAACAATTTTTAAATCCATAGTCGACTCGTTCCTCTCTCTTTCTCCCTTTCTTATTCTCTTTGCGCCACAATTGATTTATTTCTCCCCAAGTAATCGTGGGTTCCAATGGCTCACGAGTAAGAAAGATGGAACATAAAAATTTTCATTCACTGGTATTCGATTTTTGCGTCGGAGTATTTATAATACGTGATCGACAGCTGGGCGCAGAGATCAGTGCGAAAAAAGAAACCCTTTTTTTTCTTTAATTCAACATTTCACCGGTTTTGTCGATTTTATAAAGATCAGAGAGAGAATTTGCGTTTGTTCGGTCGCAGCCTTTCCAGGACACCATTTACGTACGGTAGGTAAAATTTAAATTTTCCATCATTACCATTGCGTAGTAAAAAAATGTAATGCTTCGATTGACGTTCATTGTCAACCCGTGAAACTTCAATATAATTTGAGTTTCCACCTTAATTCGGATGTGAGAAGTTCTCGCTTAAACTCCAAAAATAAACAAACAAATTGTTTTTTTTTTTAATTTCCGAACTATGAGTCGGATTTCTCTTTCGTTACTCAAGTTTAAATTGCGAGTTTGGCAAGTCGGGCACGTTGTACTATTCTCTACTGACGCATCGCGCATTCTTTTCAATTAAAATTTATGTATGTATAATTATTATTACTGTTGTTATTATTAATTTTCATATTATCATTATGATTATTATTATTTTAATTATAAACTATATTTATATGTGTGCATATAATTAATCCCTTAATTCGGCTACACTTATGTATCAATATCCACTTCGATATAATACAATTATTATTATTATTATTATTAATAATGTTCGTTATTCTAGAGCGAGATAAAATGGGCGTTAAAGGTTACGAGAAATATTGGGAAGGACACATGTCTTGCGGGATGAAATAAATTGTTTTTAATAAATTCACTTGATATGATTACGCGTCTCTGTATCAACTAGTAATTGGAAAATAAAAATCCATCCGAGTGTCGGTCACGCGTCCGAGACCGGTCGAGAGAAAGCTCGAGTTTGTGGACGGCGTCCGATAGTTTTCTATACATTTTTCCTCTCTTTCTTTTTTTTCGTCTTCATCTCTTTTTACTAATTTCTACTCCTTCCTCTTCTTCTTCTGTTTAAACTCGAAATTTTCTCTTCGCGCCATAATTCTCGTGGTACTTTCGCCTCGAAACCCGATGAACAATTTTCATTGACAAATTTGACGTGAAAAAGGTTTTACCAACTACTTTTTAGAGCACAGTTACCCGACCTTTCTTTAAGATTACCTACAGCTACAACAACGATATCGAACAATTATAAAATAATGAAAAGTATTTATTTTCGATGCGCGAAAACTTGAACGATTACCAAAACGATAAACATGAACGAGACAATTTGCTAAGGGAATTTATGTTTTTTATACTCGATTATTATTTTTTTTTTTAATGACGTGACGTCATTTTTGTCGAAGAACGTTTGTTCATCCGCGTGCGCAGCAAAAGGACGAATTCTCGACGAGAATCGCTTGGGCCAAGCGATCGGGACAACTCGTTTCCTCACCATCTAAAGAATGATTTTTCATCGGACACGAGGATCACAATTCAAGAGCGAAAGAAAAAATGAATGATAAAATAGTGATTAAGGGCCAACTGTACAATTTACTCGATCCTTACACCCGCGTCAATTGAAATGCCGAGTCGCGTCTCGTGAAACGGTCGCATAACATCAAACGTAACTGGAAATAATGGCTTCGATAATATGTTTAAGTTGTATCGATATATGTAAAGCTTTCTACAAATAGTTATACACACCGCGTATCGTTTATTTGACGATTGTTTTTTTGTTCGCACTCACAACAGCAGAATTTCATTTTCGAAACTTCCTTCTTTCCTGAGAAATGATTTTCTCTCGTTCTCATCTAATTTTGCCGTATACATTTGCCGATTTTTTCATCTTTTTTCCTTATTTTCAAATCGCGGTTCTACAGTTGCTGTGGATCACACTCTTTGACGTTGTTTTCTGTATTCAAATGGTTTTTTTTTTCAATCAATATAAAAATGAATTTTCTACTCATAACTGAGGATAGCCGGAGCAAAGAAAACGTATTTTTAATTGTATACAATACAATATGTATTTATGCATATAAATGTTTATATACATAATAGTAGAATATTTATTTTTAAGGTATCGATATTAATTATTATTTTTTCTGCACGTACGCCTCCAACTTTTTAGGTATTAATTAACTGTGAGAACTTTCACTCCAGATCGTAGCTCTTGATCGATTGGTCACTGGTTTCCTTAATTTCATTTAAACAATTTAGCAAAAAAAAAGGTAAATAATTTTTTCATTAATATCCGGTATCCTCATTTATTTACTGCAAAAATTTATCTCGTTTTTTTTTCAAAATGTTGGCGTACATCGTGTATAGAATAAAATGTACTCTTTTTCCGATTATTTCTTTCATATTTTTGTCGATAATATACTGATACCCTAAATATTGATTTATCTTTTATTTGTAATAATTTCATTGAGCCTCGAAGGAGTCTCGTGGCCCGAAAGCTGTCACACTGTACATATATGCAACGGATCCTCGAATCCGTGAGGCTGCGATTTCATTCAGATGCCGAATTTCTAAAACGATCGATAAATTTTTGGGTCAATAGTATTTTTTCGAGTTTTAATCAGACTTTCAGGACACCAGACACTTTCGAACTCGCGAGGGAAAAATAGACGATAATTTATTACGACTCGAAATTCACGTATTTTCTTTATCAACTTTAATCACTATTTTTAATTCTTTTCGTTTTTCTCTTGTATAGGAATCAGGGGAAATATAATATTTAGGTGATTAGGAAGTTTCGATACCAACAACAGGCTCTCTATATATCTACGGAAAATGTCTACCCTGACACCAAATTACGTATTTAATGTACTAAGAGTGAGATACTCATCCAGGTATTTTTGTGTGCCCCAAAAAAGCGACGACGTTATTACAGTTTAATGTTTTTTTTTCTTTTTTTCCTCTCTTTTCGTTTCGTCGCGACGATGGGACACGGTGTCCGGTAGGTCGATGGTTCCCCATGCAGGAGGGGATCGCGGAAGTAACATTTTTAACTACGAGATAAAAAAAAGAACGTTCAACATGAAAAAAAAAATTACGAAGCTGACGCGAAGAGAAATAAACAAAATTGGTTTAACACGAAACAACAGCTGAATAAACGGGGCAGATGCAACGACCAGCCAAACGAAATATTCGATCAGAAGAAGAAGTTGGAAAAGTGATGAAAAATAATTTAGAAAAAAAAATACTAGCTCGTTCGAAAATGAACGAAAAATCCAATAAAGAAAATAATAAATAAAATCATCTACGAACCAACTAACGAATACAACGAGATTCTCGACAACACGTATCGCATTTATTACTCACTGAGAAAAAATGAACAAAAAAACTCAACATGGCCGCTGGCGAATGCAAAAAAAAGAACAAATCGAACGTCAAGATTTTTTTTTCGTCAAATTCTTCGTCTTCTTTTTTTCGTTTCTTTCTTTTCTTACAACGCGGGCGGAAACGTTGCAAGATTGGACTTGGAGGGACTGTGCTTAATACCAATTGGCGTATTAATTGTTTTTTTTTTTTTTATTTTTTATATCTCAGCATTTTTGTTTGCTTGTTATTACGTATCTTTTACACACGGCTCTTCGGAATCTTTCCATAATTTAATATTCGTCTCGATTCACTGGTTTTTTGTTGCGCTGGTCAGATATCCGACTTTTGCCGTGGATTTTATTGCACATGAGCGGGCTCGCGCTTTCATATGTGTTCATCTTCAACTTTATATTTATACGTACGTATGTGTCTGTGTGTGAAGGTTTTTTTTCTACCAGTACATGCGTGTGATTCTGGCTGAGGTGAATAATTTGATCTCGCATATTTTTGTCTCTATATCGAGATAAATGAATGGATTTCGACGGAAGTGTTTGTGGGGAAGCGATGATTTTTTTGAATGTATCGTCGTTGTAATTAATTTGTAATTAATGCGAAACGAAAAATGTCAAATAAGTTGATTCATTGGTTTTTTGTTTGTTCGTTTCGAATCCTTTTGTAGAATTTGAAATATACATGTTTTTTTTTCTGGGAGTGTACGAAAGAGTGTTCGTATCTTCTTTTCACTGGTTTTTGTGGTTTTGTTTTTGAGAATTTTCGGAAATGGTATTCGTGCGGTGCATGAGCGTTGGCGCGATTCAGGATCCGATATCGATGTCTCTTCGGGCCTGTTTTTTGGCCTCTCTTCGGGGTGATCAAAGAGGTCCACCTTGAGAGACAGGGAAAGAGAATAAGAGAGAGAGAGGGAGAGAGAGAGAGAACGAGCCCATTTTTGTATTTTACACCGGCAAGACACTCGCGTTCGCAATCGACATGGTCGCGTCCATCGTGATGAAATTCGTGCTCTTCTTCGCGATGGTGAGAAGAGGTTTGTTTCCTCTTTTTCCGCCACTGGTTCGCAAAGTGGAACAATTATTTGCGTGAGTCAATGATGAGACGTGAGCTCTTCGGTTGGAGGAAAATTCAGCAGGCAATTAGCCAACTTTTCCAACGCGTTTAACGCGCTGGATAATCGAAGATGCACTCGCGATCATATTTTTTATTTATATACGTACGTGCTTTTAATTAATTGATATCAGTTTGTCTTATACTTGGAAAATCACGACTATGACACTCGGGATTGGATTTTCATTTCTAAAAACTCGACGTAATAATGAGTGAGCACCTATTCGTCAGTCTTCGCGAAAATGTTTATATCGCGGTTTATCACGAAACTTGGCAAATGTCACTCTTCGGAGACGCGTAATAGAAATCGAGAGAGTTTTTAAGAGCACGAGATAGTTGGGTTGCGCGGGTTAAACTTTTAGTTTCGTTAATTATTTTCTTTCGAAGCCCGGAACGAAGAATGACAAACCGGTGAATTAAATTGGAGACGTCATTCTGCAGGACTATGAGTAAAAATGCTTCGACGTGAATCTCAATGTTTCTCGCTTGTCATTTTCACTTCCGGCCTCATTTAGCGTTTCATTTGTTGCCTCGCGTTTTGTTTGCTTTAAAAAATACATTCTAGGAATCAGTCAGGCGTGGCTGTCCGTGGCCAAGAGCCAATATGGCGACTGGGATCCACGGCCAGCCAGGTAAGTACGTAGTCGTGGGTTTAACTTCATATCTCGGGCTATCTTGCGCCACTTGTTTTTTTCTTATCGCTCGCTGCGATTTATTTCACTGTTTTATCGACTCTCACGACGTGGCTCTCTGTCTTCCTCTCATTTTTTTTTCTTTCGTCTCTCATCCTCGGTCTTGCTTTTCTTTTTCGTTTTTGTTTTTGTTTTTTTTTCTTTTTTTCGTTCTCCACGTTTTTCTTTTGTTTCTGCTTTAAATTTTTGATCGTCTACATGAACGAAGGGAAGAGCGTTCGCCACGCCGTTCTCGTGGCCTCCTATGTAGGCACCTTACTAACCGCTTTGAGAAGATCACTTTGCGCTTTGTCCAGACCACTCACATGATGCTGCTGATGCTGCAAAGCGTTTTGCTGCTCCTGATGCATTTTCGCCTGCTTTTCAGCCTGTTGTTTCTTCATCATGTCTTGCTCCTCGCGCTCTCGTCTCGCTTGCTCGTTTATTTCTTTCACCGCTCGTAACTCCTTTTTCAATTTCATTCGTCGATTTTGAAACCATATCTTTATCTGGCGTTCCGTCAGACAGAGAGCATGAGCTATTTCTATTCGTCGTCGTCTCGTTAGATAATGATTAAAGTGAAATTCCTTTTCGAGCTCGAGAGTTTGGAATCGCGTGTACGTTTGTCTACCCCGGCGCCTCGGACATCCATTCGGACCTGGAACATGGAAATCTGGAATTAATTATAATAATCGTAGGCTTTGAGTAATTGGGATTTATGTTTTTAATTTTGGGGCTTTCATTTGCGCGTTGATGATTGTTTTTGTGCATTTCTCGAACCGTCTATATTCGGCGTCAACCGGGAAAACATTTTCCTCATAAAAAGTGCGAGAGAGCGTGTGGAATCGCCGAGGGCGAGACCCAAGTCTCGTTTTTTCTCTTTTTCTTTTCTCTACAAATTTTTGAACGTTTTTTTCTTCGTGCCTGTCGAAAAAACTCTTGCGCACCCTTCTCGTCTCACAAATGTTGAATTTCTCTTTTTTTTACCCTTCGCTTTCTCCGAGGAGAGTTGTGACAAAGGACTGATTCTGCGGCGATGGTCAGTTTATTGCAGGGGTTGAGTTGGGAAGCGGCTCCGCGTTTCCGGGCTCGCGAATGCAGCACGACGAAAATAAAAAAAGAAAGTGGAAAGTCCCGAGAAAAAACTCGTCGAGCATTATGCCACGAAGGATCTCGGGAAACCCTTTCCCGAAGACATGCAAGTGGCTAAAAAACGCTCCTTTTCTGTGAAAACTCAACACCGTGAGAGCAGGCTACTTTCTCCGCGGCCGAGTCAAAGTCATAAAACTTCCGACACGGTCGACCACGGAACTATCGCTTTAACTGAATTCTACGTTCTTTTTTTTCCTTCGCCGCGTCATTTTATGGTGTTTAGGTAGTTTTCCGTAAGTGTCAACGTGTCCCGTCAGGTAAAATTTTTCGCATCATCGCTTCGTACGAGAGTGCGTTGATGCGTTTGTTAAAAAAAATATTACCGAAGGTTTCGATGAAATTCAAATTTTCAATGTTCACTTCGTCTGACGTTTCTGTGAAAAAAAATTTAGGACTGTGTCAACATTACAGAGTAAAACTTTCGATGATAAAAAAAAGTGAAATTGCTAATGAAGCGAATAATTGAAAGTCGATTATGTTTTCACTCTTACAAGGATTGTCAATGGTGCAACGTGAATGGATAATAATGAATGGATTTTTTCGAGTGCAATAAGTATAAAAGAAAGAGAAAAGAGAGGAACTTAAGTGATGCCAAAGAATGGCAAAGCACGGTCGACAGCGTGACGAGCATACACCATTTGGCCATCTGCATTTCGCGCTCTCTTTGTTCATTACGATTACACATACGTGTCTCTCCCACAGTTTCCATTGGGACAAGCAACGCGAGTGTGGGATAATCATACGTACGATGCTTCCTCACGTTTCTGTGCTTGACGCCAGCTTCGTCATTTGAAAATACTAACAGAAACATGAGACGCCAGAAATACGCCAACTACAGGCCTCCAAACGCGTCTCTCTGCTAGAAAATCTTTGCTATCGTAGTTCGTTTATCAGACTGATTTATGCGCTGAGAAAACATGCTCAGTGCCAACCTCGCTATCTTCCTTTCTCTCTCCCTCATTTTCTTACATCTTTCTTCTGTACATTCATTCACGTATTTTCCAAGTACCAATAAAATAGCAGAAAGAGAAACTGGATAAAAATTCATCGAGATGGATATGCGAATGGAATAAAGTAATTTTCCTCTTCCCGAGACTCAATTTCTCGCGGCCCGAACTGCTAAATAAATAAAGAGACAGGCGAAGGAAAAATATATTTATTTTATGAACTCAACGAATCTGCTAACTCCATAATTTTGCAATTTAACAAAAAACCTACACACGGAAGTGTTTTTTAAAGACTCTGGATATCGTTAATGCCATTGCGATATACAAAAATATTCGAAACGTGGGAGTGTAAATTTGATCTGCTTTCATGACAATCTAGAAAAAATTCTATCCACAGAAAAAAAAACAGAGTGAGAGAGAGAGAGGAGTCGACCCCTCCATAGTTATCTGTTTTACGAATACTATTTCATTTTTACGACCCAAGCAGAGGATACAAGTACCATAAAGCTTTGCTCGGGTTAGTTTGCGATTTGTCACTCGAAAGCATGAAGTATCTTGACGAATGGGTGACGCGGAAGAGGAAAATGTTTGATCAGCTACTTATCGCAAAGTGTAAAATCGTTAATTACATTTTGGGAGAAAGTTACAAATAAGAAGGGTGGGAAAAAAAGGAAGAATCTTTCGGATGCGGATATTGAATTCAACATGGCGAATGCTGTTGGTTCAGAGGAAACGTTTGCAAACATGTACGAGCTTCAGACATTCAATACATCGAGATAAATTCTCGTGTGAGTATTTCTCGCGTACGAGGATGAGGCTGTACGTCAATATGCGTGAGTTTCCGTTTCTGTGTGGAACGAATTTCCCTCTCTCTGTCTTGGTCCAGCCGTAGGGATATGGTTCTCCCTGTTGTAGTAGCGCAGGAGCCATCAGGGTGTATGGGATGATGGCCGGGCCGTCCGGGGTGGTTTGCTTGCCACTGGTGCGGCAGCCAAGGGTGGAAAGTGAGGTTCAGCTTGCGAAGGGTGGGCTCATGGGTTACCTTGGCAACCCCGACTTAGAATAGGGGTTTCCGAGGGGAGGAAACGGGGGGGCGAAAACCATTTGGTCCTGCTGACGGCGTATCACAGGCGAGAGCCAAAACTCTTGGTTAGAATCTCCCTGGCTGCTCTGCTTGGACGGCTGTTGATGCAGGCGCTTTTCACCACCACATTCACTTCCATTGGTGTGTGTTAAGCACATATCGACCTTTGGCAAACAAAAGGGCGCGATTGGTTAGATCGAGTATTTAGACTAATAGAATTCACGCCTTTTATTTCGTCAAGGCTCGATTCGAGACTCTGTGATGTCTGGGGAATGTGTAACCTGTGGCAGGCTCCTCGCACAATTGCTGCATGAGCAGGCAAACGGCGTTCCAACACCCGGCAACACCCTTCGCCATAGTAAACACTGCAGTATTCTCAGGCAATAAGACTATTACTTGGGAGAGAAAAAACTCGGAATTATATTAGCGTAATTCGAGATTTATTCGACTGGCCTTAGACAGCCTGCCGAGCGACCTTGCAAGCAGAATACACATTTTGTTATTGTCATCCGGCTGCGCAGGGGCATGAACCAGAGGGCGCCTCCTGATCGTCGGCATATCTAATCCCTGTCTCGCCCTCCTGAATCCAAATGGATGCTTTGTATTTATATATATTACGTGTCAATCGCGCTGTATTCTCAATTGGAATCTTGACGTTTTCTCGAATCATCGAGCAGATCCTTTCAACGATCTGCGAAGGGACTTTGATCTACGAGCTTGTTAATTTGTTTCTCAGACCGTGAGTAAAGCTCGCACGTTTACCCTCCTCGTCGCGGGGTCTTTGAACTTTTGTCTCGCATTTCACCTTCTCCCACCCCAACTCCTGCTCGCCCATTGACAATAATTTTCCAAGCCACTCGTGCAAGAACAGCGAATGCAAGGCTAATTTTTGAGCCACCGTAAAAAAATTCTCCAGTTTCAATTATCTAATGTGTGTGCACGTCCATGTTTGGATAATATTCGTAACTTACGTGCAACTAGAAGAACAAGCTTTTACCTGCTGCTACGATTTCCACGAGTCAGATAGGATCGAATACCGAGAGGTAAATTGAGGCGATTGTGCAGTTAAGCCCACGCTAAAGTTGCTGGAACACGAGAACTGAAACCTCCACTTTCCTAGCGACTAGGAAGCAGCAATGTTCTAAGCTGCTCCGGACCGAAAATTGCACACCGCGTCTGATGGCATTCGTATGAGTTATAAGTTTCATATCAACTTTTGCTTCACTCATGCTTTTTGGCCAAGTGTACTCTTCAATTAAAAGTTCAGAAGCCACAAGAACATTGACGAAGTTTCGCGGTGGCTTAGCGAATAGGACGACATTACTACTTAGTAACAGGTGTCACGAATGCGTGGCAGGGAACATAACTTTGAACAATGTTCTGTCAAGTTCCGTGAATAACTTTTGCACCTAAAAACGCACAATCCCCATAAAAAGTCGAAAAAACGTTTTTTCTCCCAATTCTCATCTTTCCACATGTCCTGGCTCTGGTTATACCGTGAAAATCCAAAAGTTGCGATCAACCCTACGAAATCCAGGATAAACCATCGTGACTTTCGCATCCCTGCAAAAAAAATATCACCGAAGCCTTTGAGGATCTCGAGAGATATCGAGAGCAGCTATAAATCGCTTGGCCAACGGTTAACGTCGCGACCAGCTCATCCGTCTCTCACCCTTATCCATCCAGCCATGGCTTTTCGACCACCCTATTTGCCCAAACTCTCGAGCTTATCGTCCTGATGTCGATCAACGAGAATTTCTTCTTCCGAGCAAATATTTTATTCCTCTCTGCCAAAAAAGCTTCTCCACGCAGTTTTCAACGTCGTAAGGCGTGCGAATCGAAATGGTTCATTCAGCGGCGACAGCAATACTCGTTCGGAGACGACAGAATAATGAAGAATAATATAAAAAAGAAAACAAAAACAGATTTAATAAAAAATTAACTTTCGGACGAAGCATATAATTGCGAAGACCAGATTTTCATTCAGATTCAGTTTCGTCACAAAAGTCTCACGTCTTGATAAAAATATGAATGCAGCTGAACGATTAGATAAGACTATAATTTTTCATACGTGAAATTGTCATTGTTCAATTTGCGTGATGTCTCGAGTCTCTCTTTCCAATCTTCATGGATTCAGGAGCAGGCTCAAAACGATACGAGATTCACAAATTCGATGTGAGTGTTTATACGCGTGTGTGTACGTGAGAAACGTAGCGATAGGGTCGCCGGCGAGTGGGGAGGAGTGAGCGGAGGAGGGAATGATCGTAAATCTTGAAGAGCGATTAAACGTCAGGGCAACTCGCACGAGGGCCCGCCGCGGTCTCCGGCGTATGTATACCCACTTGAAAAGTCTGGCCTTGTATGTGTGGCCAGCTATTCACACACACACACGTGTGTACGTGGCACATGCATAAAGGAAACTCGGTTCCCGCGATTTCGGGCCCGACCAACGGCGCTCCTCCGTCGAATCTCCGCCATCTCCGCTCGTCTCGCGTCCTCAATGCGGTCAGAAACAATAACGCAATTTTAACGGTCGTTTAAAGCCGTTCCGGCGGACATTTATACACTGACGTTTTATCGAGCCAGTGCCCGCGAGGAGAAAAAATAGACATGGCTGAGACGTCGCTTTAAAGAGCAGAATGGAATAACCACCAACGCGACTTTGGACTGCTGTCTATCCATCTTCTTTTTGTTCATGCGTTTAACGTCCTCGCAAGTGACGAGAGAATTTTACGTCTCATGGATTTCCGTAATTTAATCGATGCGATAAGATCGTAAACCTGATTCCATTGATTGACGTAAATAAAAATTCACTCTGCCGCTGAACAATTTATTGTCCAACTTCTACTCACAGTTTTTCCACGAGAAGCTTGCATCGTTGATATTCAACGAAAAATATTTGATCTATCAATTATTTATTGACTTTTGCAAATCGTGGCAATTTTTCATGTCGATTGAGTTTCCAGGTGGCAAGGGAGGATCGTTTTATCGTACTGACCAAATATTTAATAATAATTACGAGTTCTGCTCAAGAAAAAACCAAACTTCGTTGCATTCCAACGATGAAAACTGCAGCATCATGTTTTTCTCATCCTCATAAATTTCGTTCAATTCTTTTTGAATGGATAATCGATATTTCTGCATGTCGCGTAACAAGTTCACCCATCGAATCCACAAATCATCGCAGGAATATAACGTTGTGATATTATAATCGAGCTCCGCATACATTCACTCGCTCTCTCATTCCCAGACAGCGATCTGATAAATGGTTATTATATATTTTAGCTGCGAGAGGAATTGCTAGCAAGTACGTGATACATACATAGTGGCATGCCGTAGTCACGTTATATTCGCGATATCGTCTACTCCCGCGAGATAATTCAATCGAGTATTAAGGATAACGTAATCGAGGGTCTCCTGTATATCGGCACATCTCCCGTTTAAGAGGCAATACGATTTAATCGTAACCTGTTTCCGCTTGCAGGTCTGCGTGGCGCATTTCTACATAGATATGTCCGCAGAACACACAAGCAAATGTATCTGGGATGGATACAGGAATAGAAAACGATCTGGCAAGTATAATTGCCAGCAAAGACGGTCACGCTTACAATTGTCGCTAATGAACTCCGCGGCTTGTTATTTCGAAGGGGGTTGACACAGTTGAACGTATTTCGTGCTCCGCCGCGAATGCTAAACATTTTCCAGGAATTCTCGTAATTATCAAAGTCCTACAACTTTTCCTACGGAGCTAATTCAGAGACTTGTACGATCACTGCAAATTAGTATTTCTTGACATTTTCCAAAGAGGAACTGCATCCAGGAATTTGAAAATTATAAACGGAAGACGACGATTATCATCAGCCCCGAGTCAACATCAGGAAGCTGCTCGTACGCGATTCTCCATTTTTTCTCTCCTTTTCCTTATTCATTTTTGTCGCGTTGCCAAGAACCGGCCACGACGACCACCGCGCGCAACGACTTTGTCGAAAATAATTTTCGAGCTTTATTACTAACGTCGCATCGACTCGCGATCGAAGAAAGGAATTAATTAATACAAAATTATCATGTTTGGAGACGAGGCAATCATCCTATCTAGCATACTAATTACATGTACATCGCAGGTATTCCAGCGCACGTATTCTAGATGCAAACGCGATTGAAAGTCCAACCGATTTGGACGAGGAGAGAAAAATGTGAATTATATATTCGTTTAACGTTTTCGTTCCATAAATTATGATTTATTTATAGCAGAAACACATTACGTGACCGAGATAGAAATTTAACTATTTTAATCTCTATAAAGTTTAACGATTTGACGCTTATCCTGCGCGCTCGTTTTTTACCCAAAGAGCAATATATTTTTAATCCAATATGTCGACTACTAAGTTGCCAGTGTACCGTTGCAATTCGAGTGCATACAAAAATGCATGCACACAAAAATGAACCATAATCTTGGGTCATGAAGACACGAGAAATTATCAAATGTAACTGCTATCTTGATGTTTCTAATATTATTCGTAATGACTGAGCTCAGAAATTTGTAACGCGACATAATATTACATGCATGTAATTTTACTTGCTAAAAATATCACAAAGATTTCATATCACTTTCAATAATATCACACAAAAGTATATCACAACCACGAATAACTTTATTTTATTCAATAATAATGTACAGCATTCTTATGAAAATGACCTCACGCCAAATAAATGTGAAAAAAATATTACAAACCAGAAGAATTTCATGTTATTTTGCTCATTTTTGTTTTTGTTTGTTTGTAAATATTTTTTAAGTAAAATCTCAGCGTATGATGTTCAGACTTGTGATGTATTTTGTTGTGGTGATTTTTGTTGTTGATATTTTTATGTGATATTTTATGACGAGTAAAATTTTTTCTTGTTCCAAACGCATTTTGACGCACAAATAAAATGGTGCGGACTGTTATAAGTGGCAAATTTTGTGGATTCATTTATTTAAGCAGTTAGTTTGTTCAGTTGGAAGAAAATCTAGAGCTGGAATTGTCAGCAAAAAAAACAAAAAGAAATTGTTGTTATATCGGAAGTGACAAGAGTGTGTTGTGAAAACACGAATTAGCTGTCATAACGATCTCTGTCAGAGCTCTGGTAAACGAGAAAGCATGTCGGTGGAGAAGCGCGTTTGATGAGATGCGATTGTGCATGGTATACGGCGGGGCATAAAGTCGCAAGAGCAAAATTTTTATAGCCACGAAAGGCGAATGAAACTGTCAACGAATCGATAAAACATTGCAACGCGTTAAGACGACTCGTCATGAACTCGCCTTTAGTACTACAAGAGAAAAGAGAGAGAGAGAGAGAGAGGAAAGTTGAGGCATTCGTGCGAGTGCGCTAACAACGTCGTCGTCCGAGTATATTTTCTTGAGTCACGGCATTAGACAGCAAAGAGTCTGAGGGCGAGAAAATTATGTTCGTGGCCTCGTTGAACACTGCTCGATTGATTTGCACGCATCCTAGTCGAAGTTTCTTACTTTTTGCAAAATGTTTATCAGGAAAGAGCGAGGGAGAGAGGGAGCGGGAGAGAATATGGGGGAATCAAGGAGAAGAGAAAAATGGAGAACTTGAGGAAGAGACAGAAAGTTATCTCGGCCATTTTGCTCTTTCCTTTCCGACGCAAATGTGTGCATATATATATTCCTTTTTCCATTCTTGCTCTACCTCGGTCATCTTCTTTTTATTTTTCTCTTTCTCTCTCAGCCCGAAGATCTTTCTAGTTGTTGAATATTTTTTCGTTTTTCTTAGCAGAGCCTTTGGTTTGCTCGAGCAGTTTGCAGTGACCCGAGAAGACGATCAGGCGAGGAATCGGCTCGCCGCGGGTCGTGGCCATGTCGTATTTTCTATCTTCTCTTTCCTCTTCTCTCGATCCTCGCGCAGTCATTCTGCTCGATGGTTCGTTCCTCCGTTTTTTTTCTCTTTCCTTCTCAGCTTCTCTCTCGTTCTCTTCGATTTAACATCTCGCTCGATCTTGGCAAGCCCGTCTGCGTTTTTCAACCGAATCGAGAGAATTTTATTCCGCGCGGCGGCAGTGGCGGCTTGAAATTAAGCCGTTTTGAGATATTTATGAATGGATCTCTGCAGCGAATGCGAGGACGATGGCTTTTCTCTCTTGCTTCTTCTCGCACATTTGCCCGCGGCCTTTTTGCCGAGGCGAACAAAGAAATATCCATGAAGAATATCGCGCGAGGCTGTATGTCTTTCTCTTTTTCTACAGTCTCCGATTTGCAAGTAATATATATGCCGAATTCTTCATCCTGGACCCCTGGAAGGTTTTCATTTATTTCAACTCTTTTTTGCTACTCGCTGGATGGAAAAAAAAGGTTAAAATATTCGAAAATTCTACAGCCTGTTGCACGCAGAATCGAGTGCAATTCCCACTGATATATCTGACGATATTGACGAGAGATTCGCGATGCTGCGGTATGGAATATACATCAGAGAATAATGTAGACATAGCAGGCTCGTAAAAATAACGTTAAAGTCACCGGGAACTCTGAACGTTCACGGTCAGGTTTTAGTCCCCATTTATATCTACATACACATATCTATCTGGTGGAAATGTTGGAATGTGTATGTGTAATGTGCGATGTGTGGCACACGACGCATAGCGTGTAACACTCGTCCCGGACCTCTCTCACTCTGCTCTTTTCACGCAGCGTTTCGTATAAATGTCTCGCGGCATAAAACTCCTCCACCGCGTCTTTTTCTTTCGATCTCTTTCTTCCGGTCTCTCTCGCTCTCATGCCCAGAATACCCGATAAAACTGGACACTAATTGAGTGTGAATATCCTCGTAATATTCGGAATAACAATTATACAATAATACTCGTCCAGTCAACCGATCAGCGAGAGCAAACGAGAGAGAGAAAGAAAGTGCGAGGCGAGTGCGAAAAGACGAAAAAAACGAGAAAGAGCGAGATGGGGAGCAAGAATGAGAGAAATGAAATCCTGATGGAGTTGAACGACTTATATAGAATCCAACGGACTTTTGTTATCACTCGTCTCTTCGGAGATTGCCGAAAGCATTGTTATTGTTTTGCTCTCCCTTTGCAAGTGGCGAGACACCAAGTTGTCTCGTAACACCCACACGAGAGGCCAGAAAATAAACATTTGGCAAAATCATCTCTTGATCTCGTTTCAAAAATACATGCCAGTGATTTATTCTGCTGCATTGCGAGAATAAAACGCGGCCAGACAAAAGAACAATATTAAAAAGTATCAGCTCGAGAAATCCGGGAGAGGCTGATAATTCAGATTTATCTCCACGTCCATATCCTTTTCTTTTTTTTTTTTTTTTTTNTTTTTTTTTTGTAGAAAAGAGTCTCGCGGTGTTTCTCATTCCGAGAGCTATTTACCGCGCGAATCCCTATCTCTTCGCAGCCCAGGGTGGAATCTCAACACGAGAGAGTAGCGAACATTTTACGGCGTTAATCTTGGGCGTCCTCAAGATCAATGGGTATCATAATTATCATGGCGAGAGCTAGCGAGCGGATTTGCAGGCAAAAGAGACCAACAAAAATACTCGAATCTTTATACACACACGTAGGTGTATACAGTGAAACGTCGCGTATCACTTATCGCGAGTACTCCGAGAACCAAGTGTCGGGCGTGCGTTAAATTCCAATCCGCACGCACCGCGCAGCCTCCGCGCGGCAAAACGGATAATTCTGATTAGTGATTCCATTAAATATAAATACAAGTTCTATGCGTCCGTTGTATCGCATTTTTCATGCAATCTGCTGAAAGTATAAACGCGTTTGAGCGAATATATTTTTATTTTACGTGTCGATAAACGAGTCTCGGGCTTTCAATCCTTTTCACATCCTGAATCTTCGAGTTTAATAAGTAAAGCGTACAAAGAAAAATATTTGAGCTCTACTCGAGAATCCCGTGTCATGCAGTCGTCGATATTTAAAAAAAAACACAGAAAAGTTTATCAAATATCTTTTCAAAACGATGTAGAGATCGAAAAACAAATTATTTACATTGGATGTTTGTCTCCGAGGCTGAATTCTCAATTTTCTAGAAAACAGTCAACGCAGCTTCGCTGTTGAGATGATAATTTTTTTTTCGTGCATTTCACAAAATATTTAGTCGAACGTATTAAATGACTTGGGAAAAAGCGAATAAATGTTATAATTTTTGGCTATCTCCTCTGTCCAGGCTTTTGGTAGGCCATCGTCACTAAAAACCTAAATCCTGATTGGTTGGACAGCTCATTCCTGTATATATACCTTTACGCGGATATATAGACAAGCAACGCATGAACCCACGAGTTAAATGATGGAAGTTACGTCCTTCTGTGAATAAGCAAATGAACGGAAACCGTGGCAACGGTGGACCATGTACACAAGCGGCCATATATTCGTGTCCACGTAGAAACGGATGGTGGTCGTATATACCGGATAGCAATAAAGGATTCCGACAAGGATGGATGATGAAGAGAATGGGAGGGACGGGATCCTCCATTGTTCCCGTTGGAATTCAAACTCCATCCGTAAGGGTGCCTCCCATTATATCCCATATATCTACGGGGACTCGCATAACCACACGAAACAGCATTCACTCTCGATTACGTACGAGCTTCTAACGCATATATATATGGCGAATGCGAATTCTCCGAGCGGCAGACAGATAACGAGAGAATGTGTGTACAAATTACATACAGATACGCGTTTCTGTGTGCACGTGGCAAGACAAAAATCATTTTGGTAGATTCAGGAATTTAAAGTGGAAAATTAAGCCATCGAATTCGTCGTAAACTGAGAACAAAATTTTCTTATAAAACATTGATATTTTGTTCGATACATTCGACTAACGTTTTTTTTTTAATAATCCCAAAAATTGTGTCATGCAGTAAATTTCGCTGACGATTCTGTTAGAAACCAAATTGCTTGCCAAAATACCGAAAATTTTGAAACTATCCAAAAATATTTACTTTACCGTGCTCAACAAAATGTCGAAAATTTTTAACCAACTTTCATTCCCACTGTCAATGTTTAGTGGATCTTTAAGGAACGGGCTCCTGACGGGAAATTAATAAGTTGACAGTCACGGAGCCAAGAGTTGCAGTCAGACACTTTTTGGCGATTGTTTGTCGTTTTATCGATAAAAACAAAATCGTTCATTCGCCTTTGAACCGTGAAACGATAAACTCTCAATTTTTGGAACAATTTGAATGTATTTTGAATTTTAATTTTCACGAGTTCATGGGGCAAACTGGAAAAGGATGAGTATGAAAAATTCTTGTTTTATGTCAAGTTATGCATGTTTTGTGTTTAATTCGGATTCCGAGGTAAAGCAATGAAAACCTTTATTACATATCCGAACGCAGCGATTCATGTTAACATATGTTCGAAAATCTGTCACACGTAAGAGAACACGAGAATTGCATTTGAGCATCGAGACGAAGAAGAAGAACGGGAAAGCAGTGTCTGGCAACGAAAAACCACAGCAGGAAAGAAAAGGGAAAAGGAAAAAAAGGATAGGTTGGGATAAGAAAGTGTGTGTGCTGCTGCCGGTAGCCATTGCGAGCAGTAACTTTGAATAGAAAAGCAATTTATCGCAGAGGTAGAAAGACAAGGGAAGGAGTGAGAGGCAGAGGCGACCGTAACAATCGGGTAGTACAGTTCCGGAACGGTTCATAAACTTTTTTATTACCGTTCTCGTGTGATAGGGAAATATATGTGTGTATGCGTGTATATTTTCGAGAATAGGATCGACAACGGTGATCCGAGTGTGTGTATGAGTGAGCCTAGGGCTTACAGGGACCCTCCGATCTTTGGATCTTTTCTTTTGCCTCGCATACGTACGTAAGCAGAGAAATGTGTGAGTGCGTGTGTGGGCCACTTATACGCGTTGTTGAAAACCATACGTCACGATCATGGGGCTGCCCCCTGTATCTTTCTATACACGCAACGTACAAGATTCATCGTTAATCTCGTATATCTCAGTGTCATTGGATTCGTGCGAGCGTGACTTTGAAAATAAAGCTTTCAGGTCGGTATCAGCAGGCGCTACGCGAAACTGCAACAACGTGGAAGCAAAAGAGAAAAGAATGAGGATAAATGTATTTTCTTTCCCTCCGATACTTCGGAATGAAGGTAATCACGCCTTGCTGCATGAAAAACTTGGCTCCCCCGCGTCATCCCTCCTCGAGTCTCGCGCAAGGGGAAAGCTCTCAAGAAATATATAGCCACGATATGTCTGAATTAAATTTTAATTCAAGAACAAAGGATGACATATTGGAAGGAGGTTTGTGCTGGCAAATGTCTCGGTGAAACATGCGCTCGCCCCTCCCGGGGTGGGAAACGCAGAGGGTTGTGGAAACAGGCTAAAAGGTAGAAAGACTGTCTGGAGAAAGTGAGCTTGAACTCTGGCCTGCGGAATAGCGAGGATGGAAGAGACGGAGAGAGAGAGAGAGAGAGAGAACGTTCGGACTGAAGAGGGTTGCAACCCCCTGACGTTCATAGCAATGGCCGCTCTGTTACCGAGACGCCCTGCTCGTGGACTCTCCACCCTGCATGGCGCACGACGACGAGCCATTTCGCGGAACCCCGAGGCTCTAATTACAGGCCTCTCCGTGCCTTCCTCCCCAACTCCCTCCACCGTATTTTCTATCGCCCCTACGGCAGCAGTCGTTACATGCAAATGCCACACTCTGCTTCATTTCCCGTATTCCTCTTTTTCACTCATACCCATCTCTCTTTCGCACTGCCGCACCCTTGCCACTTTTTTTTTTGCTGTGCTTCTCGAAACCCTCGCTCCATCATCCACTTGCTCCCAGCTCGCCCTCCCTCTCTCTCGTCTTTCCTTCGGCAATAAAAAGCACACTACCGGTCGTCCGAAATTAAGGATACTCCACTGCCGTGCCCTCTCAACGCGTACACGATATTGGAATTCTGCCAATAAAGACGTTTCTTTCCGCAGTATTTTTTTTTCTTTTTCGTTTTTTAAGACTACGAGAGAAAATGGTCGAGACACAAGAAAGAAGCAATTGAGAGCTGTTCGAGAATCCCAACGAAAATAATAAGTCTCGATCATGGCGAGAGATCAGGTGGATAATCCACCTCCATGACGTGTTACATTTATTTACGACGACTCGTTATTCCGCACCCACCATCTACCGACGTTGATGCGAATTTAAAGCTCCAGGAATGGCAATTTCGAAGTTTTTTTTTTCTTTTCTTGCCCGGGCCGAGCAGCAGCTTTTTTTTGCAAACTCAAAGGCAAATGTGGAAGAAAATAAATGAGAAAGAGAGGGAGAATGGATTGCACTCCATTTTTCCAACTACTAAGAGCTGGTAAATTAGTGAAATCGTAAAATGCAAGAGATGAGAGTTTATAAGTTTCGGGAGTGCGTTATCTCTTGCGATTAGGCTTTGGAAAATATATTCATCGGGAAAATGGCGCTATTTTGCAAGATAAAAATCCTCTTTTTGCTGTTCACCCCATTTTCTCTGCAACCACGAAAAACGTATATTACTTCTTATTACGTATATATAGATATAGTTACAGATATATAAGACCCGATGGAACCCACATAATGTTTAATCAGAGCACGTTGCGGCTTTACGATATTAGTCGACGCTGCGTGTTCCTAGCATTCCCCTCTCCCAAAACCCCATGGATGATTTCCCCCTGACTTAGAGACGGACTCTCCCTCCGAACTTCCATTCAGCATCAGAAATGGAAGTCAGACACTCCCTTCTGCACTTCCCTTTGTATCCTAAATTCTCCGAGTTAAAGGCACGTCCAAAATCCAAGGGACAACATTTTTCCACGAGCACATTTCCACGTCAAAATACTCCGACTCCCTCAACAATAAACAATCGGTTGTTGAATAATTATTGCCGCGTAATTCCCAGAATTTTTTGTAATTTAATTTACAAAAAAAAAAAATAGAAAATGTAATCATTTTTTGCCCCGGTGAGGAATTTCGAATGTTTCTTCTTTATGGCTGACGTTTATTTAGTCAAAATTGCGATTCAAAGCATCTTTCGCTTTATTCGCGAGGAATTTGTGTTTAGTCGCAGCTTGCTTCCGACTCGCCTGACTCTTCGTCCGACTATACGCGGAGGGGGGTCGTCCAGATCCCCGGAAGGAGTTTACAAATAGTCGACACCGTTATTGCTCCGTAAACGCCATCCAAGTGTCTCATCGCAATTAATCGTCAAGTATTTTTTTACAGAAAATTAGTCATTGAAGCTCATGAAAAATTGCAAATCATTTCTTCTCGTCATTTGGTCTAGAAAGTTCGAAGTTACAAATTAGCAAAATGGTGTTTGTTACTCTGGTGATCCCTTTGTTCTTCGGTAAACTGGCCGACTGGCTGAGGATAATTGCCATGGGTTTTTTCTCTCTCCCATGACGGCTAACTTGTGATAATGTTTAACGGAGACATACAACCCACTCTTCAATTGAACGCGATCTTCATTCCGTACATTCTCGTCGCAGCTCATTGTGTCTGATAGCTCTATTGAGTTCAAGGCGTATACTCGCATCAGAGAAGCACGTTCCTGTTATTGAAGTGCCCTGATTCCAGAGACCTTAATTCAGCAAAGCACTCCACGATCACGTGAACTTAGATTGTATCCAAAAATACATTGGAAATCAATCGTTCGCGAGGAGAAAAGAACGAGGACTGATAAGCGAGGAAGCAGAGAGTGGAATTTCAATGAGAAAAGTTTTTTTTTATCACAGAAATGTAGAAAAAAGGGAAATACCATGGAAGATGGTCCCATTGCGATAATCTCTGACGTTTAACAAATGATACAGATTTTTATATAAAAATTATATTTATTTCAATCATTTTTTTTTATAAATATTTGTTGTTCATTTATTTTATTTCATGTTTTTATAGAAAAAGTGCTTGAAGTTCTAATTGCTAATTAACGCAAAATTCTTGGCAAAGATAAGAAACATGGGTGTATTTCGAATACCATTACGATCGAGAGATTCTTAACTATGATCTCCACGTGGAAGGGTAAAGTAGCTGGTACGTATTAAAGGTATACACGTAGCAAATTGGCAGTAGATACGCGGAGGAGACAAACTCGTGGTTCAATGCAGCGTTACTAACGTCGAACGATATAGTCTCGGAATTTGGAACCCGAAGGACTTTTCTCGTTTGGCCTGTTACAAGGGGCCAGGAGTCACCGTGGAATTTTCCGGTTCGGTAGACGCACAGACGCGCGCTGGATTTGGACCTTCGTATGGAAAGGGCTATTTTCGTGGGAGGTAGGCAAAGAGGAAAAGGCAAAAAAAAACGATAAGAAAGTGGTAGAAAGATCGAAGATTTATTGGGGCAAGGACGAAGCAAAAATGGCGTAGATCGTTACGAGGTTCTTTCATCGAAAGGTGATATGAGAGTTGGCGCGCAAGAGCCGTAAACGCTACAGATAGCCTCAAGTTCCGGCCTGAACATCCTCCCGTTTCCTTTCTCCCTCAATGAGTAGCCTGGATTGCAAAAACGACGTCGTGGAGCTATAGACAGTGAGCGAAAATCACCTGTACGAGAAAAACTCTCTCCTTTCCTCGAAGACGCTTCGTTCCGAATCGCAGCGCATACGAAGGGCGGCGAGAGAGAGAGAGAGAGAGAGCAAGGGACTGGAAAAGTGAGAAAAGAGGAAAAGAAAATGCGAGAGTACGTACAGAGGCAAAAAAGATAAATAGAAAAAGGGGAGTCTGCCGTTGAGACAAACATATAATAAAAGCAGTAGGATGGAAGCACTCCTGTGGGAGCCCGAACTCGTTGGGCATCCGGAGGTGGATGCTGTGCAGAGCGCAGCAACGAAGCCCGACACAAATACGCGCAGAGGCGAATATATACGTGAAGGCAGAGCAGAGTGTGCGAGCGGCAAGCAGCCACGCGCTGAACAAAGAGGGATTCCCCGCGCATGCGATTCGAGGCTTGGTGCCCCCGGTAACGATTCCACCCCCGGTTCAACCCGCCTTCATTGGACCCCATAGGGTCGGCAATATATACAGAGATATATATAGACAGACGTATAGCTGAGCAAACATATATCTGCGTGTACGTATACGTGAGGAAAACAGAGTTCTGCCGTGAGTTTCGCCCTTGCTTCCGTTTTCCACCCTCACACGAGTGCGGGGATGATTCCCTGCGACTATTACGTGCCCATGTGTGTGAGCGACTAGAGTACATAGGAAAACCGCGTTTCGTGTATATTCATACAAATCCAGAGGTGTGTGTGTATTTCCAGGTGGATTACGCGATATCTGCATGTTTCGACGAAGGTCACTGACACATGGACGAGCGAAGCGCCGTGTGGTGTTAATCCCAAGAAGCATCGGAGCACAACGAAGCCACCCAGACTGAGGAGGGAGGCTGGGAGCGTTGTGTGTGTGCGAGAGCCCGTGTTGGCGTGTTCGTGGACCGACAGCGAGCGAGCAGGATAATGTATTCGGGATTTAGCTTTTTTTTCCTCTCACATATTCTAGCGAGGATGCTCGTGTGCTACAGGAGAATGTATGCACAAGGACCACTGAGAGAAAAGCCGGGATAGGCTGAGCAGGGTGCCTGCACAGATCGGTGCGGAGGTCGCTTTTCGTCCGCTCGTACATACGTCGATTATGTATACATATCCATGTGTTATATAAAGATATATGTGTCTATGTTTATCAGGTATACATGGGCCCCAACGTTGGTCCTCGCGACCACGGGTGCACGCTCACAAAAGCTGGAAAATGGAGCCTTTAGTTTTTATCGTGGGATAAAGTCGTGATAAGCTATATCACGAGAGAGAGAAAGAAAGTTTGGAAGAACGTCAGCGCAAAAAAAAGGAATATGTTCGCGTGTGTGTGTGTGTGTGTGTGGATGAGCGAGAGGAGAAAGAAGCACGAATGCATGGACCACCGACGTTACACAGCCGATATCCCGCTGAGAGAAAGACGAGCGAGTCGGCGCACACACGCACACACGTACTCACACGTCGTCCCACGTTTACGCTCGTTTTGCTCTTTTCTCTCGCTGGCGGAAGCTTTCGCGATGCACATATTTTTTCACAGTTTTATTTTTTTATTCAAACATCCCTTTGAACGTTACCCGAGCGTGGAATTGCGTCGTGACTGCGCCGCCAATTTCGTTTGGAACTAACAATAATTATAAATCTACGATTTCTTTAAAGTTACTCTCAATGGAGTGTGAAGTTATTTTTTCATTCTTTGAAAATGCGAATTAAGCTGTTGCCACGAAGTTATCATTTCAAACGAGTTTGCGCGCCGTATTGTTATTTTTTATTCATGGAATTGAATGAGAATCCTGCGCATGAAGAATTTACGTGATTTTTGTTGATATTGCGATTTTATTTATTGCATGTGAGAATCGTTTTCGAAAACTGAAGCAATTTCTTCATTTACTCGATTCACTCAAGTCGATTTTTGCAACCACCGACGATCAGAGCCTCAATTCGGAAAATTCGTTTTTATCTCAAGAAAAAACAATAACGTGATAGCGTGTGATGAAAAAACGACTTGGCATGTTCATAGAGAATCGCTTTTGGTAACGATCCTCGTACACGATAAGGGAGAACCACGTGATATGTCTCGTGAGTCTCGTAGGGTTTGAAATCCCCTTGTAGGCCGAAAGCACACACCTTCTCTACGGTGGCCATGGTAGGAAACAAGCCCATGGGGTATATCGTCATCGAGGTCCATTACTCGACGCGTCTCATTGGGGAGATGACGAGCGTAACTATATACACGAGAATAACGTAGGACGGTTAGGGTTGTTAACACCGCTATTTTATTGGCAGTTTCGAGCGATTGTAGCGGTCGCTGCAGTTACTCAAGAGCGGGAGAAATTAGTAAGAGAGAGAGAGAGAGAGAAATTAGGGGGCTGGACCGAAAATTCTCTGGACTTTTCATCAATTCCACGATGAGTTGAATTTGTGCCAGACGATGCGTGAACGAGGGAGATGAAATTAATGTCCACGCAGAATTCCACGTTTATGAAACTGAAGGGCTCGAGTAACGCGATGTAACTCGAGAAAAAGTGACTTTTCGATGTTCTGCTGATCCGAGTACGTAGGAAGCAAAGAGCTAGAGAGTTGGATGAGGAGTCATGGAATGGCGCGCAGGAGTACCATTTGGTATTGGCTATATCTCGAAGCGTAGATTACACGAGTGCCCTTGGGACAAGGAAGCACACAATGGCGAGTGTGCATGGAACTCCGCGAACAAAACAGACCAGAGGAGTATCAAACCCTGACCAAACCCCGCCCTTGCTCCGTTTTCCTCGCTCACAGGATGTTCGTCCTTTCCGTGTACGTGTAGGTCCCTTCTCGTAGAGAGAAAGAGAGAGAGAGAGAGTAGTTCACCCATTGCAACCCCTTTTCTGCTTGCCTAGGCTTCCTGTAAAATGACTCCAAGGTCATAGGGCGAACATCGAGTCTGCGACTGCAGATTTCACGCCCTTTTACCATTCAGACGATTCTCGCTACGTGTGTGTGTCTGTGTGCATAAAGACGCTCACGCCTCAGCCTCTACATCTCACCCCTCGCTCTGCCAAAGCTAAAGGTCTATATCGCGCACCGTCAAACCTGCCCGAATTGCTCGTCGTCGTGTTATGCAAACGGCCACATTTGTTACGATAGTAGCCGCAAGGGGCTCGTTCTCTACTACCCCATGTACCACCAGCCTGTCCTCCATCTTTTCTATACAGATATGTCTGTATCAGGATGTATGTACACACACATACACACACACACACACACACTCATATAGAGAGCAGCGAGGGTGGCAGATCAGGGAGGAAGATGGAGAAATTTCGGTCGGAGTTTAAAGGACCTGCGTCACTGCTATTCTATGTTTTATCCATCGCGTTTATTTGGGCGGCAAACACACGAGTACGATGAAACGACGAGGACGTCTGGACGTCTAGGCTATTATTTTTGACGTCATACTTCTCATCCCTTTCTTTCCCTTACCAACCTCAATCTTTCATCTCACTTTTTTGTCAGCCGCTCAAAACTTTCTGAACCGCATTCAGGATCCTCGAACTCGATACGTAGATGCGTCCGTCGTCCAGAGTTCTTTGATCTCGTTATTTCCCAATGTATATTTTACTATTTGTTTCCATTCGAGACTCAGAATCACGGTTTTGGTCCAAATGCGTTTTTCGTGCGGAGGAAAACTCGGGAAATTAGTTGCGAAATTGCGGAATATTGTGGCCAAAGATTTTGAGCTTTTTTTTCAAGTCAAAATATTTTATTCAAAATTTAAAGCGTTCGGAGGATGCGAAATTCAAAATCGTCGTGATTATGTCACTTAAAGTCAAATTTATCAAAAACGACCAGACAAGATTTTACTATCGGTTCAGTTGACTCGAGCCAAGAGCTTTGGCTTTTTAATATTCCCATTTCTTACGCGTCCGGGTTTTGTTTTGACAGATGAAAATGAAAATGCGTAAACTTCAGACAAATCATTGAAAATGTGAATGAAACTGTCAATTACCGAGTTGGAATCCGTGCAGTTGCTCAGCACAATAAAATCATAGACAACGTGTGAACTAATTTACGATCCGTGACACGGTTGGCGAGTTGTGACGGCGCGATCAAAAGATAACTTGAGATTGAAGCGAAACCTCGTGTCATTTCTGAGTCGAATTTGGAGCAGCAAAAAGATTTATGGAACATTGACAGCTGCTAAATGTTGACACTGCAAAAATCATTTCTTTTTTCTAATCTGTGCGAGTATCAAGAGGAAAATGATTTTCCAGATCTCTCTAGAGAAACTTTATGGAGCGCCTCACAGAGTATCAATCGATTATTCAAGCGTTAATGAGCTAACGTGTTTGCCCGAATTTTTGAATGACGATTCAGGGAATTGGAGAAATCTGCAGGCATGAACCGCCTTATTTCTGCTTATCGAGAGGTCGTCAATATCGAATGGGGGACACGAAGAGATAAGAGAAAGAGCTTGGCCGAGCTCATCCCGAACATTAAGTGTATCTACACGAGTCCTCTATGCGAACATTTTGAAATATTACTTTGTAGCTCTGAGATTACTCAAGTCTGTCGTTTAATGCACAAAACACACGAACGTGAGTATCAATATCATTGACAGGAATGAAAGGCTGTAAGTGCTCGAAGCTCGGAAGCTCGAAACGAGGATGAAAGAGAGAAAGATAGTGAAAGAGAGAAGAGCAAGAAAATGGAGGAAAAAAAATGGAATAAATTGTTAAATCGCTGCACTTTGTGGCTATGGATGAGTCTACAAAAGATGTAATATAAATTAAGCTCGTTATCAAGCTCGTTAAACGAGGTAGCGCGAACAAGTCTCGCCAAAGCCATACGGCATTATAAACACACAAAAATAAATGTATATGGAAAAAAGGGTAGGCTCGTAGAGAGCGAAAGATCTCGCAGTATTCGGAAAAAGGGGAAGACAGAGAAAAGATCTGCTTTATCTCGATGACTGCTGTGCTGGTGGCTCATTTATAAAATAAATGAAAAACGTATTTGATTGAGTAAATTGCGAGGAGCGTCGTGCCAAAGTATCGCAGTCAGATCGAGTGGCCATAGCGAGCAAAGCTCGAAAAATAAAGGAGAGGAAAAAGGAGACAGAAGCAGAGTCCCAAGTCTCTGGGGCACACGAATGGCAGCCATTTGTAGTCGATAGCCATTTCGTGGGGGCCTGAAATAAGCCGTTCTATTACCATAATCGCAGGCGCACGCTCATTCAACGTAAATACATTGATATATATCTATATACGTGTATTATATACTTAAAGTCTGTAAAATTATCCGTCCGGATTTGACTCTTTTTCTCACTCACTCATTCACTCATTCGCGATACGACGCGCGAGAGACTTTTTATCGCGATTACTCACTTGCTCCTCTTTATATATGCTCGAGAATTCGCCACTTTTTTCTCCATCCAGCTCCCTCGATTTTTCTCCAAACTTTTTCATCTCTCCCTCCATCCCTCTGTCTTTTCAGAGTTAACTCGAAACAGAGACTGGAATGTTCATCCAGCCTCTCACCTGACTCCTAAGAAATTTCCTATGGCGAACGTTGGGAAGCCATGCCCCCATTGCTGCGAAAATCGTTTCGTTCAACCATTATGCTACACTCGTATATACACAGCAGTAGGCACGAAGGAGAAACACAGGCAGATAATGACCGCGATATAATTACACTAAATTGGTCGGCCAGTGCGCACGAGTTGCACGATATAATAATTGCATACTTCCAGTTACACGAGAATATACAACAGCGAATAGCTACTGAGGATGCTCGTTAAAAAAGCGAACAAAAAAGGCACGAAGCATCGGGGCGAAAGAAACAGTATAATGCCTGTGTACCGCCATTTTCTTCGGCAACAATACAACATCATTAATTCCTGACATTACGAATACGGAGAAATACAACAAAATCCAAAGGATCAACTTTTGTGCAACGACATTTAAACACAAATAATATTTTTCCTGATATTGTCGCGGGATTTTTCTTTTCGATTGAATATAGAGAATGGTGACGTGTTTTTTTTTATGACAAAAAACATTCATTGGTTGACGTCATTGCGATATTTTGGGATTCCGGATTCACTGACATTCCCGGAGGTACACCAAAGTCCCAAAAAAGTCAAACCTCTCCCTTGAGATATCTCTCGACAAAAAAAAAGCCTTTATTTTCACTCTGCCACGCGTCACACTATGATTTACAAACTTTTCGTGCAATAAAGAAAAAAAAACGCACACACACATTCCGACTCTGAGTTTTCCTCGAGTTTCTCTTCCTTTTTTTTCACCGTGCGCCCTTTCTCGGATCAGGTAAAACTTTATTGCGACCCTTTCTTCCTCTGGCACAAAAAACTGACAAAGGGTACGACGCGCAGAGAAAGTTCGGGTTGATGACAGAGACAAAATGAAACGTTTTTTTTCTTTCCGAAGATCGGAAGGAAACTTTTTCGAGAAAGTCAACGCGACAGTGAAAACCATCGAGTCACGATAATTGTCGAAAAAAAATAATTTCGTACGTTTTTTCCGATGGAATGTTTCGAAAAATTGTGAATATTCTACGCCAAATTGAATGAAATAATAATCAAAGTTTAATTATCGCAATTAGCAGGATTGATTGAATTTTTTGAAGGATTAATCGCGGTTCTCGATTCCATTGGTTATTGAGTGACAGGAAAGAGCAAGTAAATATTTTAGTAGCTTCGAGCACGTAACTTAAAGTGAGAATAACGAGGCAGTGGTCAGGCAGTAAGGCGAGGGGCAGAAAAAGATCTCGACCCATCGAACACGAGCAAGAGTGTGAGATTGAGCGGGAAGGGGGAGGCATAAGGTAGTTTTGTGAACTCGTCGGAATCTTCGGGCGTATATGACGACTATGGCACGCGACAACGGGGTATGTACGCCTCGCACACTGCCCCCACCTTAGCTCGTCGTTCGGTCGCGTCGTATGACCATAAAATAAACGTTTAGGGTGGTGGCACACGGGCGAAGGCACACACAAGCCTGGCAGCACATAAACACTTATATAACGGCAATTAAACTGCTTTTAAGGCCCCATAAAACTGCAGTTTCAATAATCTCTGTGACAACACGATTCTGACCTGACCGGGGCCACCTTTGGACTTGCTTCTCCATCTAGGTATCCGTTTATACCTACTAGCCCACTTTTAGCAAAAACAGCAGTAAACACTGGCCTACTAAACCTTCGGAAAACAAACTACTTTGTTTTGAATCTTCAAGCAAAGATTTGCCACCTCTCGATATTAAGGAATCAATTTTGAAGTCTTTAAAAAAAAAAAGATCAAATAATGAGGATTCGATTCATTGGGTAATAAAATAAATCGCTGTTCGATTGAAAACTGGGAGATCGATCGAAATCTTTGCAGAAATGAATTGCAAAGTTTTTCTAAATCAAATTATTGGATCCATCGAATCTTTGTAGTTTGCAATAATTCCCGAAACGATTTGCAAAGTTTTTCTAAATTAAATATTGATTCGTGGCAAAACTGACTAAAAATTCGTTGAGAATTCCATTTTACCTATTGAGGCTGTTCTTTCCCCTACGAAATAGATGCAAAGAATAAATTCTGAGCTGGAAACGCGTGCTTCTTCGTAAATAGTAAAAATAATCGTAATGTAATACAACAGGGGGGTTCCACTTCTGATCAATTTGTTGATGACGGTTGATGAGGCATTGATCGAGGAGCGATCCATGGGTCGCAATAATTAACACTCGTTTCTTTAATCTGTAATTCATTGAGTGTTTGTCGTCAATTTTCTCCAATCAGGAATTCTCTAGTATATTTCTCGACGCAATATGGGATCCCCAATATCCTGACACTTGGAATTTATCCCGAGGCTCTTGCGGCATGTACTTTAGTAATACGGGGAAAGGAAAGTGAGGAGATATCTCGTTGATTGGTTCCAGACGTTTTCGGGTGAGTTTGCGGCATCGGTTGGCTGATCGAAAGTGCCGAAAGAGGAAAAAAGGGGCTTTTCTCCAAGTGTGGCTGTGGGAGAAAAAAAACGGTGGATAGGGTGAAAAGAAAGTTATTCGTTGGGCACTTGAAGGCTGCTTCAAGGGCCGGGACAAACTATTATACCCTCGAAATGCGTTCTACGGACGAGCGTACTTATGAATAAGGGCTCAATGAAGGGGAGTCAAAAAATGGACAAAAAAGAAGGCTCATAAGTTTGAGAATGGGAGAGAGGACTGTCTCGATGGAAAAGTGAGTGTAGGCGAGTCGGCTAGGGAGGTTGAAAGGACCGAGGAATAATGTCCGAACGTTGCAGAACGTGGCAGCCATCATCGAATGCTAATGAGGGCAAGGCGGTGGCCAAAATTTTCAGAGGTCGGAGAGGAGGAAGCCTGGCTCACTCTGCCGTTCTCTTGGCTGGTGCTGTTTACATACAACACCGTCAGGGGCCATGGTAGTGTAGCAGCAACGACATTGAAACCAGCCGGGATCAGACTGATTATAAATTATGCATTATCTTCGTATGTATAGAAATATACACGCAGGATAAGCCAAAATCCGAACGGACATGTTGCCAAATGCTGTTGCTGCTCAACTCGGACCCTCTTCCGCCCTCTCACGTACACATTCAACGTACGAGAGTACTTCCTCTCGATCTTCTCCCCTTTCGACACTCTGTCCTTGTCTCTCTCTTTTCCTGTGTCACTTTTTTTCGGTGCTCTGTCCAGCGGCGTTCTTGCCCCGTCAAGAACGCCATGTTCAGCGCGAACGAAGGGATAATCTATAGTTTCTACGTGTTCACGTTGTAGGCGATTCCTTCATGCCCCTCGTTACGTCATGCGATAAAATGCAATGTTTCTGGAGCTTGAAACGATCTATGGGATGAGTTTCGACGTTATTAATCGGTATCGGTGAGATTTCGTGGTCACAGGAAACGAATAAAACTTGTTTTTCTGTTAAGGACGTTGTACGGCGACGGTCAACTCTAAATTTTCGTTTTCAGTTTTTCTTAGACATAAAAAATCGTCCGCGAGCCTGAGTTCATTAAAAAAAGTTGTTACAAATTGACTAAAGAACAACGTACTCTGTATTCAAGATTTTCCGAGGCAAACTGTATTTGTTAGGTAATAAACCAAATTTCGAAAAAATTTTACGACCGATTTTTTTCTTCTTCTTCTTCGATGTTACACAAAAGTGTATGCAAAGTTTTAAGAGGCTTCACCATTTATAAATCGAAATATTTTATGGTGAAAATTTCAACTTTTGTGATTTTTATAAATAAATATCTCGACTTCTACATGGTAAAACCTTTTGAAATTATGCAAGCTATTAGATGTCACTATTTTCTTCGTTTAGTGAAAATTTTAAGGGATTTTATTCATGGAAAATTTAGCATAAAACGCCCTCAAACAAATTGTTTTTTGTGACCCACTTCGTTTTCTTCATTCGTGATAGAGAATTTATCGACTTTCATGATTTTTATTTCTGAATGCGCAGCAGAGCCTGCAAGGATGGCAAATGAAATTTTATGGTTTCATTGCTATGGGATTTCCATGGTGTTAATGAATTTCATTGTCTCACGTCGAAAGGATTTCAAGAATGGGAACAGCAGGCCGTTCCTGTGTGCGGTGCGATCACGTGGACAAAGAGACACTGCAACAATCGGGGCTGGTTTCGGACTGCGAGTAAAAATGAACAAAAGAAGATTACGGGGAAGAAAAATGGCGATGCTGAAAGCCTCAGATACATCGAGCACTCTCGCGGTGAGGATCCCAGGAAGAAAAGACAGGCGTTGGCGAAAGAGTGAAAAAATAAATAAGGGAAACGAACGTGTTGTGGGCACGAGTGTTGTAATGGCCTGAGGAGGTTAATGGGAACACCGCCAAGCGAAAGAAGCCGCTATCCTGCATGTAGATACACATTTAACATACTCTGTACACTCTGCTGGCCACATATTTTTTTTTACATCGCGATAAAAGTTGGTGAATGCCATTATGCAAATAAGTCGTAAGATGGCGCCTCCTTCTTCGCATTTGCGAAGATTTTTAATGCATTAGTCTTGAATTAAAAAAATAATAAATAATAATAAATAAAACGAATTGAAATTCGATTCGTCAAGATTTTTCGTTTCGCAGAAAAATAGAATCGAAGAAAATTGCGAAGATTTCAAATTGAAAATCCTGGAGTATGAAATTTATCTGGATCCTTGAAAACAACCGCAAGAGCTCCTTTCAGATTCGTTTACAAGGATCAGGTGTGCGCACGGTCGCTCCAATAAAGGAGCGTAAAGCTTGAGGTTGAAGGACGTAATGATTTTACGAGGCGACTCGACAGAAGCGCTCCTGCTCGTCTCAACACCTTTGTCGATCGTAACTAGACCCAATGCGTGTATTAAGGCCAATTTCGTTTGTTCACCCATGTAAAATCCATGGTGGGCCTTTGAAAAATCCCTCACCAAAGGTTCTCGGAGGTAAATAAAAAAAAAATGTGGTTTTTCTGATATTTCTATGAAAATTCAAAGAAATAGTTGCGAATTGACGATTTTTTATCCCGGATTTTTCAACTGCACAGCGATGGCGTGCGAAAGAAAAAAAATTAAACTCATGAAAGAGTCAATTAAATTGACCCATGAAATTAAAGCGTTTAATTAAAAACCTACAAAGATAAGTTTGCAATTAACGTCACTTTGCTCGAAGGCAAATTAATATCTCATCGGAAAAAGAGTGTGAAGTGAATTTGAAAAAAAGTGCGTGATCTTATGCGCGATTGGATCAAGTGTGATTCGACTGGTTGGCGCCGATGAGCGAGTAAAGAAACGAATAAAACTGCCGCGATCTTATAAACAAGTTGAATTATTAAGTAGCGAACGTGGGCTGGGCATGCATTGTCTCGACAGAGTTGGAAGTATAATACAAACGCACTGATAGAGGCGACGCTGCCAACCTCGTGCGCGACGAACGTGTTCGAGGCTTGAAAGCCATAAGAATTATTGCTCCTCGCGAATTAAACGAGTATTGTAATAAAAAAGGGTGCAAGAGAGAGCGAATAGAAATTGAAGCGAGTGGTATGAAGCGAGACAGAGAAAAAAAGGCCCATTGCGAAATCTAAATTGTGTTTAATCGTCATTCATTGTGGCCATTGTGTGCCAGCAAGTGCCGACCATTAAAAGATAGGCAACCGGGATGGAGTGTCTCTTTTTTTTCTCTTGCTTATATTATCGTATTTAGGATTTCCCGCTTAATTCCATATCCATGTTACACACACGTGAATATGCACGTATTTACTTTACGAGATCGACGACAGGTACTACCGACCACGTAAACGCGCCTTTCGCGTGCTCCAGAAGCGTAAGTATTAGCTGATGTTGTACGTTACGTCGCGCTCTTACCTTCCTCCAACGTTAATCCATGCCAAACTCTTCTCCGGCTCGTTTTAACATTTTGCGTGCAAATGCCCGAAAAATTAATCATCAAGATTCCAAAATACGTGAACAACATATTTCCGTCAGCTCGATAAGATATATCACGTTTTAACATTCGAGATATTACCATTTGACTTAATTCCCGAAATCAATGTCATCAATTTCAATGAATGGATTGTTAATATTTTTTCATTTTTTATTATCGTCACGAAAATTCATGTGCGATGCAAATTTTTTGTGTCAAAAGGAGAAAATGATTTCGCGAGTGGGTTGCCATTTATAATTTGCCTGAACAGTAGAAAAGAGAATAAACGAAATATTTTTTTTTCAACTTAATAACGTGTCGCGGAGCTGGTAATAAAATTTTCTCGATGGTAAAATATCGCGGCGAGGCTTATTTTCAAGAGAGTAAAGAAAAAAGTGATGAAAAAAGCGAAAAATCGGAAAAGCATCACCTTTTTAATAGTAAACGCGAAAACGTGAGGGCGCGAAGCAGCCGATTCGTGCTCATTACACGAGTACGATATACACGAATATATATAGCGAATAAAATTAATAACGCCAATTATATCCAAGTCCCGTAGCTAAGCGAATGTCTGGGTGGGCCGCGAGTCCGTTCCCTCCCGCTCTCGATATTATACAGAGGATTAAATGGAGAAGAACTCGCGG
Organism: Hyposoter didymator; assembly: GCA_037952995.1. NCBI lineage: Eukaryota > Metazoa > Arthropoda > Insecta > Hymenoptera > Ichneumonidae > Hyposoter > Hyposoter didymator. Next base: position 7,783,347 of record JBAJMU010000005.1, read on the forward strand.
CAAGCACTCTCTTTTTTCTCGGGCAGCGAAAATGTGGCGGCCACATGTGCTGCGAATGCGAGAACCCAAAGTGAATTTTCTTCCTCTTTCTCTCTCTCTTTTCTCGTCGTCGTATTTTTTTCTTTTTTTTTTTGTGGCAATCCATTCGTTTCCAGCCGGTTCGCTCATTGCCTCTCATTCTCTTTAGCCCGCCATTTTGAAATGCACTGCACAATATTGAATTCGAAATTCATCACCTGCTGCCACGTTTTGTTTTTTAATTAAACGTCAAAATAAAAAATAAACGATCGTGGGTGTGCGCACGTGATAATCATCGATATTCAGCATCAACGATAAGGGATTTCGTAGTATAAAGTACGATAAAAATCAATTTTTACTCACCGCATACGACTCTGTCGAAGGGGCTTATCCAGTCTGGAAAAAGAAAACGAGAGAATTTGTATTATTCCTTAAATGTCGAGCCACGAAACAACGGAAGGTAATTGGACGTCGGAAAATAACATTGCCAGTTCAGTTATAATACGCGTACAATGCTCTACCGAAAGAAAAAAGAAGAATAAGAGGGAAAGAGGAAAAAGCTTAGAGTACAGAGGTTAGGGGTGGGCGTGCATGCAACTGTGTTATATTTACATAGCCATGTATATCTATGGCGACAGCAATATAGCTATTCACAAAACGGAAAACGCATGCTCTTCTGCGGAGAGAAAGGGTAACGGCCGGAAACGAGGATCAGACGCCGACGTCGGCTCTCGGCGGTCCGCGTGCCCAACTATCACAAACGGAGACGCAATTAGAAACCCAGACGAGAGATTAGGAGTTCTAACGAGACTGTATAGCGAAGCCCGCACTGGAGGGCAAAGCCACGAGAAGGAGGGCGGGGGAGCTTTGTGCCTGCGGCAATTTCTGCAACCGCGCGCCTAAAGGGTACAAGTTTCGCAAACTGATACATACAAACATACGATTACGCAGAATATATAGAGACGTAAGAATCGAGCACTGTCTCTCGCAGTGTTACGAAGCTCGAAGATAAAGCATCGTGACGACAATAATTACTGTAACCGGGAGTGTTAATTGCAATGAAAAACGTTCGAATTCGACGGCGAGACAGCAACGAACGAAAATTAATCTCCGAAAATCAGGGGCGAATGGATCAACAGAAAAAAATGGGCAGGTGGCGATTCCGTTATGGATATATTTGCATTCGAAAAGATTTGCAAACTCTTCGAAGACAAGATTATTTCGTTAATGAAGAAATACTCGACGTATCGCCGATTTACCATGAGCAAGAGGAAGCTTTCTTTTCTTCGTGTCTAACTGCAAATGGAGGCATTTACATCGCCACGGACTGATTCATAATACCGGTACAACGATTAACCCGTCCGAGTTACCGTTAAAATTTAATCGCGATCGATTTCTTAATAGCTCCGGTTCCTTGAGGAATGCGTGCAAGCGAACTAGTTGAGAGTCGCTCCTAAAAGACGTAAAAGCTATTCGGCTAATATGCTATTGCCATCAGTACACCGCGGCGAGCAGGGTCATGTGCATATTTAATCGCTGGACATAGCGCGCGGCTAGACCACTTTGCCGGAATAATTATTCACTTTATGTTCGCGTTGGGCAGCTTGGAGGGATCGAATCGTGGGAAAAGTCGGAAATGCATGCTTCCAGGTGAAAAGCTTGAAAATGATTTTTTTTGCATTGCAGGTATGAGGCGTTTATAATTTCTTAGCGATACAATGTCAGCCACCACAAAGGATGCCATTAACTATGAGGAAGCATTTATCATGGGTAATTAAAAATGAAATAAATAAGAATATATTTCCACGGGAAGGCTAGAGCGAGTGATGTAAATCTGAAATATGACGTCCGCGTTCTTTCTGGCCGAAGGGAACGTCTTGAAGATGCAAAACGTTCCGTCGGCCGCGGAACTTGGAGCACAAGCTGCATGTATGCATGCGTTTGCTTTTCTCCCTCAACTCCGAAGAAGAGCTGCGTTCCATTAATAGCCCTGGGACTACCACGAGCCGGGGATAGGAATGTTACACCCTGAAGAACACGTTCCGCGTGTGTGTGTGTATCTGCGATCTGCCATTAAAGTTTACCTCGTTGCGGAGTGATGTATTGGCGTGATACATGGAGGCGCTTGTGCTCACCACGATCATATGGAACGGAGAGAGCGTCCTTACAACCATTAGAGACTACCATATGAAAACTCGTGACCCATGACTGTTTGTTATGTTTGGAGAGAAGGCGCGTTGGTAAGTAAGGCCTAGCGACGGCAAGCCGCTTCAGGATGCGACGGGAGAGATTTTCGTAAAAGCAGGGAATCCATTTTAGGCTTTGGAATGATAAATCAGTCCGAATGATCATCTAAAAGTTGATTAATTCGGGAAGCCTCATTAGGGAAAGGCGTAATGAGTTAATTGAAGCAATATAATCGTTTTTATTGTCATTATTATTATTATTATTATTATTATCGTTAAGATTGTGATTATTGTTATTGTTTGGGTCGTTATGATGAGCGTTATTGTTGTAGTTATGATGATTGGCATCGTTTCCTTGTTATTGTTGTTTTTGAAACGAGAATTTGAGTAACAAGACGCCATCGCGATAAAGTACGGGGTCGAGGCATGAAACGAGACTTTAATTCTCCGTAACAAGCTTCACGTTACATTCATGGGAATAGCGAAATGAATAAGTAGCCATAACACACAATAACAAACGAATTTCAGACTTTTATCTGTTAATCTTATGGACTATAAATAAATGAGCGTTGTATGATAGACCGGTCGTGAGGAATCATGCAGTCGGGAATATTGACAAACAATTAGAGAAACTCGGGGCAGAGTTGAAAGCTGTAAATTTGATTGTCATGCCTCAATCGTGCCGACGAATAATGGTTTGGGTTTTTAAGTTGTTAATGGTTGATGGTTTATCGTGACGAGTTGGACTCACCGGTGATGGACATCCACGGGTATCTTGGTATGTCCGGTATACCAGGCTGTCCAGGGTTCGCTGGCTGCTGGCATGAGGTTAAGGGATCGACGACACCCGAAGCTGCTGCCGCTTGATGGTAGAATTGCGCCGCTGCAGCCATAGATGCCGAAGCTGCTGATACCGCAGAGGATGCTGATGCCGATGAGACCAGGCCACCGGGGGTACCACCGTTTTGATGATGATGACTAAGGGTATAGTTGACCATTGGATCGGTAGAACTAGGCGCGACGTTGCCGGTAAGACTCGCGGTGTAACGACACGATTTGTCGCCGGTAGCAGCATCAACCGCAGCCGCAGCCGCGAGGGCAGCACTCGATGCCGCTGATGAACCGAAACCAGGTACCATTGACGAGGTCGCACCAAAAGCAGCAGCGGCTACGGCCTGCTGCTGTTGATGATGATGGTGGGCCGCCGCCGCGGAAACGTAGGGATACATACTAGATGCTGTTCTAGCAGCGGGTGACGTGGACGCGGAACTACCGGAGTGTTGGGGACTCGAGCCCGTCGGACTCGGTGAACTGTGCTGCGCGTAATTCGCGGCCGCAGCCGCGACAGCTGCCGCCGATAGACTTGATTCGAGACTCGATGCTGAGCCCGGACCACCCGAACACCCCTGAACTGAACTAGAATTAGCTGCACTTGCGAACAATTGTTGATGATGAAATTGCTGATGATACTTCGGTAGCATACTATCGATTATGAATTTCGAACTCATTGCTGGACGGCACGAGCGCGATGTTTCGTTGTACGTCGCGCGCGGACCGGGAAATAAGGGGAAAGGGGAAAGGGTGAATACGCGGAGGATCTCATTAACACCGGATACACTGATAATCGAAGAGTCCTTCAAACCTCGCCATCCTTGCGTCCTCCTACTTTTTCTTATTCAATGAGCCTATTTTCTCTCTTTTATAAAACGACTTATTCGATCTTAATTGGTAATGTTCACTATTACGCTTACGCAGCCACAGCACGACGTACGTCTTGATTATTCTGTATCACAAAATACTTTTAAATCCAGTTGATAACGAAACAAAAACAGGACCTTCCGCTTTTGTTGTTGGATCCTTTTGGTAAACACACACCCGCTCAACGCAACCACGGGGTTTCTCGTGTTCCAGGTGCGAATTGCACCCGGTACTCGCGTCGTTTTCCAGCGTGCGCTCGACGCACCGCTTCGAAAGCCACAGAAGAGAGAACCGAGGTGAGGTGACCCCCTCCTCGCCGGTACCCTGGTCCACGTTGCGACCGCGAGGATGACTCCCTCTCCAACGACAACCGGGTCTATGTTGCTTTTGGCTCTCTTTATTGGTGCCTTTACCCTCGCTTCTTCTTTCCTTCTCTCTTGCTCTCTCTCTCTCTCTCTCTCTCTCCCTCTCTCGCTCTCTCTCTGTTCCTCCAAGCACGCTTTGTATTTGTTTCAATTCTCTCCTTTATCTTGTTCTTTATTTCACTGAACTCAATTGACACATAACACAGTAGAATGACAGCTTCGGCATAGCGGTATGAAGCTCAAAGAATTTATTTGCATTCCGCAAATGCTGCGATACGATTTTTCAAACATTTAAACACTGCGTCCCTTAACGTGTTCCCATAGCCGTGTCACAGTGTTATTTCACGTCAATCCTCCTGATCAACTAGCAAGAAGCAGAGGATAAGTAACGGAAGCGACAGAAGAGAAGAAAAAAGAAGAAAAACCGAAGTTCCGTTGCACGCCGATGAAGTTAAATTGACAGGGCGCGCGCGGTCTTGAGGAACTTGAAAATGTCAAGTCAGCTGGAGCAGCTGGTTGTCACACACGCACTGACTTATTAAGGATTATGACGACGACGATGGCCGAACGATAAGACACGGAAAAAATATTCAGGTTGTGTTTACAACGTCAGTAATAAATACAACGATGGACGGTTTTATGCTGGTGTGTCAAGTTGACGTCCTCTTGTTCGGAGATGAAAAGACGGTGGGAAAAGAGTAAAAGCCGCACGAGAGAAGGAAAATGCACGGTGTTTGAGAGCACACGGGGCGCGCGCGTCAGGGCCTGTCAGGTGTTAGAAGCCGTTTCTTGCGTACTTCTCGGATAGTCGACGAATCCTTTATGGGCCATGCATGAAGGTACTATAGCCCCCTATCCCGAACGCCGCGTACTACACACCACGGCCAGCTAAATGTAACCCCTTACAATAATGGCGCCGCTTGTCTCTCGTCGGGCAATCCCCCCTCTCCGTCAACTACTGGCACAGCTGGTAAACAGAGCCCGCCAATCGGCAGTCGGTCTTACGAACCGCTGGCCAATCCCGGCGAGGCTAGGCGCGCCAAGATGAATGGGTCTCCGTGGTGCTGCCACGTTCTCTCTTTCTCTTTCTCGCTCTCGCTCGTGCTTGCTCACTCTTACTGGATCCGTAGTGCGTCTTGCTCACTCGCGTTCTTCGTTTTGCCGCTCGCTCACTCTCTGCTGCTTCGTCTCATTCGCGCGAGTTCACTTCGCTCTCTCTCAGTCTTGCTCACTGCTTCGGCAGACTCACAAGATTCTTGGATCTTCCTTCTCGCTCCCTGGCTCTTTGGGACATTCAACGGAGACAGAGTCGCATGGAAGGAGTGTGGGAGTGAGAGAGACCCGAAGCTCTTGGCTCTTTCGCAGTCGGGCACGCGGCAGTCTCACCGTAGACTCTCCTTCGCTCTCTCTCTCTCTCTCTCGTTCTTTTTCTTTCCGCAGACACGGTTCGCCGCCACCACGGCTGTTTCTACTGCTGCCGTCGCTGGCGATCCTGACCGAGGTGGTGTATACCCAGCGCTTCTCTGCCACAACTGGCTTCGAGCCTCACTGCTCGTTGTACCTACGACTCTCTTCGCTTCGAACTGCTCCACCGATTCTCTCTCCTCCCTTCTCTCTTATTTTTTGCCTTCTATCTTTCTCCTCTCCTCCACGCTCACGCCATGCACAATATACAAGCGTTCTCATGACGATTCTACAGACTTATACTCTCTCCTCACTATTGCGTACTGCCACTATAGTTACGCGTACATTTTCTCTACCGAAAACACGATTCCCCGTGCATCGGTGTTGTAGGTCGTTCCTCATCGCAACAGCACACGCCAACAGTCCAAAGCCTCTCACAACTATGTGGTTAAATCCACTTCGAAGGATCACTCTCGACAAGACTCTCTTGTCTCTCTTATTTCGTTTGCGTCGTACAGATCCAGCTCGCGCTTCTTCCATTCCGTTTTAGTCGCTTTATCCATTCTCTCCTATCCTAATTGCGTCGAATCTCCCTCCCGTTCTCGTCTCTTAGTCAGAAAACTGTGTTCGTAATTATATTTACCCCGCCGGTGACGTCCTTGCGCAGCAGAGTCGTTCGCACGACCTGTCCCTCTGCCAGTTCGCATACCACGAGAGCTCGACGCATCTCTCTCGCTCTCAGTTTTGCTCCGATGCAACGGAGACGCTCTAATAGCCGGTAATTGTATTTTATTTTGTACAGTAGAGTCAGTTCATAAGTACGAGATAGCCGCGTGCCAAACCCGAGTCAGTCTTTTCTATGTGTCTCGTGGACCCATGCGAAGAATCCTTTTATTTTATTAGCTCTCTTTTCCTCATGCAGTTTCACTGGCTCTGCTGGCTGCTCCTTAGACTCATACGCCTCCAAAAATCTCCTCTCCCGCTTATTTTTCTCTCGCTGCTTCTCATCCTTCCATACAGATCTCCTCAATGCGCCGTTTCTCTCTCTCTTTCTCGTGCTCAGCGTCTTTCTCATCGCTGCCTTTCTCTCGGACGACGCACACTCGTGAAATATCGTATCGCGTTATTGTGTGTACCCATTCCATAAGGAGATCGGCTCTCCTATGGCTCCCTCTTTCGCCTTATCTTTTCGAATCCTTCCCAACTCGCTTCTCTACGTTTTTTTTCTTTCTCTCGATCCTCATCGCTTTTAACCCTACCAGGATTCCTCCGTCGTTCATCGTTCCTGCGCTTCTCTCATTCTCTCCATTTTTTCTATCTTTTTGCCTCCTCGTTTCCTTTTTTCTCTGTCAGCCGTTGCGCCGAACGTACAGCGGTAGCACCAACAGCGAACGCGAAGCTTTCACGAATCTCTCTCCGTCTCTCTCGTGCCCACAGCTTCCTGTCCGCATCTGCCAGTCTCTACGAGTGCAGCTCAATGCTTCGATATCTTCGCCTCCTCGTACTTCTCCCCTCTCTCACTACCTCCATCGTCCTCATCCAGAAATCGACCTATGCCGAGACTTCAACTTTTCTCTTCGAATTCCATTTCTTGCGCTTTCTTCGCTTCCCACTATTTCAAATACGCTTCGACGCTCATTTTCCAACGATGACTCTTTTTCCCCTGATATCCATGTCGCACTCGGAATTCTCGAGCAATTGTTTTTTGAATTTTTTTTTTTTCAGATTTGGTAGACGAACAATTAAGAGCATAAAAAAAACATTTTTGGATATTTCGTTGTTTATGTTGAACATAAATTAAATTCTGCGTCCAGTACGTCATCGAATTGGCGAAATGAATTTTCTCTCCATTGGCAAGTTTCATAAATCATTTCATTTTACTGAACTCGATGAAGACATATCTTTTTAGTTGGAGAAGAAAAAAGCATTTTCTCAGATCCACGGGCTCCGTAATTCTTGGGGATTCTGCTGCAGACAGATAGTGGACTATAGATATTTTTTTCTTGGCGTTTTTTTTTTCGCGATAGGAGTATTTTCCCGATGGGAGAGAACTCTCGAGATGTTGGCAAACGCCAAACTCGTCCCCGTTGGAATATATATCGAAACGTCTTTCCCGCTCGTCGAGACCGACAGAGCATCAAGCACTCACTCCCACTTATTTGAGGATAAGAAAAAAGGGAGAGAGGGAAAGAAGGAGAAATATACGCAGAGAAAGAAAGTGAGTTCCAGGCCAGCAACGACGTCTTAGTGATGGTGGAAAGGGCAGAGCGAAAGGGACCTTCTTTGTGGATCGCAGGAGTGTGAGGTACAGAGAAACCAGGAGGAGGGGGAGAAACGGAGGCGGGTAAAAACCTCCCTTGTCGAGAGAGCAGTCTCGATCTCTTCCATTCTCAGGATATTCCCCCTTCTGATGTGGCCAGCCCCATTTTTAATACCCACTTTCGCCAGTCTTCTTTCCAACAATTCACCGGGCAAATTGTTCGAAAATTTTCTCAACGACTATAGATAAATTATTCTTACTGAATCACAGTGAAGAACAAAGAAAGAGAGTGAGCGAGAGAGAGAGAAAGAGTCTCGATACGCGCGCGGGGTTCGCGAGTCCTGTCTCGGGGGTAAAATAAATTTTCAAATAATAACGATAGGCCCCGCTCAACTTTTCTTCATTATTATTCGACTCTCGATGTTTTCGCCCACTGACTAAATTAATAATTATCGCTTGGAATTATTTTTCGAAAGATCGGTCACGGATTAAATTAAAAATACATTAGTCCACGTTACTCACGGTTTTGCTGCTCCACTCCCTCTGAAACAGAAGAAACGAAGAAATCTCGATTATTTCTCGCACAATTTAATAACACTTATCAAATTTATAATACATCGCTCAGAGGTTTCTTAGCATCGTGGGATTTGGAACGTAAATCAATGAGACAAATCTAATTTTTAAGGTAAGCTCGTAAAAAAAAAAACAAAAAAAATCCTCACCACAGGCGATCACCTGCGTAGGGGGAAACAGAGGCCTAAAGACCCAAAGTCGGCGAGAACTGACAGCTAAACAAGCCGAAGATGCCCAGAAAAAAAAATCCAAAAGTACCAGGCGTGGCTTTCAGGTAGTATCGAGAAAAATGTCTCAAAGTCTCCGGAGAACTCCCACCCTTTTCCTAGGCATGCATAATATACGAAGACGAATAGTTTCGACCCCCGCATTTCTTTCCAGAGCCACTTTTCGACGTTGTGTGTGTTTGTGTGTTTTTTTCTTAACCAGGAAAAAAGATAATAAATTTTCTCCTACCAAAAACGTCATCCTGGCTCTTGCTGCCAAGCCCCCCTCACCCCCAACAAAAATTACGTCCGATATAACAGGAAATAATGGTGGAAAAAAAAATCTCCCTCGGTCCTTTGTGCCGGATTCAACAACGCGTGGGGGATGATCTACATTCGAATATATTGCGAAATATGCGAACGACCCGAAGGGAGATTCTCCAAAAGGGGTTGTACGCTTTCCTTCCGAGGGTGCAGCAGTTCGCCAACAAGTTGAATAGCGAGCACGGCCCACCAACAATAAAACGACTATACCACTCGGTACACTATTTACTCACATAGCCACACATTTATATACGTGTTCCGTATAAATAGGGGATGTTCCGGATAGGCTCTTTGCAGACCCGATTAGGTGAATAATTCTCTTGGAATATAATCCGAGAAAGCGAGCGCACCAAAAATCCAAGCGCGATGGCGCTTCTCTTTCTTTTGCTCTTTTTTTCATTCCCCTCTTCCTTTGACGTTCGCGGCGATTTATCGCGAATCTTGGACTCCTCCCGTCACGCCCTGAGTCTTCATGCCCTTTGGGGCATCTTGTCTTTTCTCTCTTACTCGTTCTTTCGCCTCCTCGATATACATGCGGCACCGCGAACGAGAACTTTCAGAAACCGAACATACTCCCAGCAAAATACGAGCCATCTGGAAGTTCAGGCAAGAAAAAAGCACGTTAACTCAACGAAGGGAAAAACTCCTTCGGTACCGACTCGCGATAGGAAAAAGGGCATGACTGAGTTCCATTGACACGTCGAATCTTCGCTACTGCCTCCCTTTTCTTTGGAAAAAGACTTTTCTGTATATTTCGTCTCCTGTGCGAGGCTCGTCCTTGGATAAGCAACGTCATCAAACACCGTGGACAGCCAGGCACGATAGAAAAAGAGATAGAAACGGAAAGTCTCGGCTGAAAGGAACGATACCGCGTTCCCTGAGATCTGCAACGAGAAATCTTACCACGTGGAGGGTGCAATGCCCCAAGGAGTTCTTACCGATGGCTCTTGTGACTATATACATGCATTCGCTTTATATTTTATTCGAAAGAAAACCAGAGAGTAGGAAGAGACGAAGGACGCAGCGAGAACCTCACGAGCCATCCCCTTGTACGTGCGGGCTGTCAGTTACGTGATAGATAGATCATTTACATCATCCCACTGCGAATTCTTGACACGTAGATCTTCCTGAAACCTACCGCATCGACTCTCCGCGAACCCCCCACTATTTTTCATTTTTTTAAGTTCAACTTCGAGACGTGCAGACCCAACAAGACGACGCTTGCGATTAAACAAAAAAAGTTCACGTGATGAGAGCGATGGGTATCGAAAGAAAAATAATAAATTTCTTCTTTTTTTTCAACTCATTTTAGCAAGAAATTTTTGAAAAAAAAAAAAACATTTGCAAAGACTGAAGAATAATGAATGCAATTTGGGTTTCCGGAAAATCACTCGTTCGAGCAAACTGTTGCGTTGTACGTAGACCGACGACTCTACCGGAGGCTTTTTGTTCCAGAACAATATATCAATTTCAGCTGATTTTTCGTGGCAATAAAATTTCGTTTTAGTGTCGTTTCGATGGCTTTTGAAACGAGTCAGCGGACGCGTGTGACTACACCAAGTACGTGATTTGTTGCTGGACCAGAATGCTCTTGGGGGCTGTGGGTTGATCGGACGTCGAAGGAAGAGAGAAAATAAAGAGAGAGAGAGAGAGAGAGAGAGAGAAAGAGACCTGGAGAGAAGAAGACGATTGGATCGAAAGTGCCGTGTCTAGAGATTCGAGTTCTGGATAACAAGTGTCCGGGCTGAGACTGTCTTTTTTGGAATTTCGTGGATCACGGACCCTCTGCCTTCCTTTTTTTTCTTTAAACATTTCTAGACTTTCGAGCTCTCATGACGAAGAGGTGGCAAGCTTGCGGAGGAGGGGGCTGGTTCGAGTTTCGAAAGAGGCAGGATCCTTCTTCGTGTACTCCAGGTTGACTCCGAGCTCACCGCGGGAAAGCAGCAAAGGAGCAGCAGAGAGGGCAACCAATAAATAGAGTGACAGAGCGAGAGAGAGAGAGCAGGACTCGGGGAGACGCCCTGAACAAAGTTCCCAAAAGAGACACCGAGTGCGCCATCTTCTTGACGATATCGGCAACCTTTCCTCTTCGTTTATCCTTTTCTCACAGTATCTCATCTCTGTTCGACTCGTATCAACGCTTCTGCTCTCTCTATTCCGATACCGAGAGGCTTCGCTCGTTGTCTCTGATCAGCAAACGAGGAATTTTATGACATTTGAGAAAATCTACCAGCAGCCTGTGATATCATTATTATCGTTCACCTGTCGCACCTTTTATTTTCCATGATTATCACTATCGAGAGATAAAGAAAAAGGTAACGGCCAAAACGAGTGGATTTTCATTCCAAATGCATTTTTAATCTTTTTCAAGTTCATTTTGAAAAAAAAAACTTTCCAAACTCGCTAATTTTCCAAATTTCGAAAGAAATCGTAATTATAGAAAACATTTGAAAATATCGAAGTACGTTCGGAATAATAATAACGAAAGTCTGACTTCGATGACGAGGAACAAGCAAAGAATCGTATGTTGGGAATTGAGTGGCATGAGGCCTTTGGGTATTCAAAATTTAACGAGCTTTTTACACGCATCTGTTGCACGACTCTCGGCACAGCGGATAGTCAGAGTGAGAGCGAATACGGCACATACTGAAAGATTCTTTGCGGGCCGCACTCGAAAGTGCTCCGAGACGAGGCAATGAATCAAAGTCACCGATCTGCTTCGTGTCCGGGCGGCAGACCCTTTACAAACGTGCATGTGAGCAAGTGAAATGAAGAAACTAAAAGTCATCATTTCTACGCAGAAACTGCAACTATAAATAAACACGATAGTTTGTATAGCAAAATGTATTGAATGGACGAATTGATACATTTTAAGTGGATCGAGGTCGTTCGCGAAACGAGTCGAGAGTTTATTGACTCTTTTTTGCTTCCCCGTAGCTCATGTGACGGTGAAATTTTTTATTTTATAGTTTTCAATGTCAATGTGATTTTAATTTCCCAAAACATCGAAAAATCATATTTAGAAAAAATTTCCGGATGTTCGTGTGTGGGACTGAAAAATTCAAACGTTCGTAACTCGCGAACGGTTTGAGCCACAGGGCTCCTGTTATGCCCAGACGTTAATCCATACAAACTCATTATTCTCTGAGAATTTTGTTGGATTTGCTAGAAAAATACGAATTCTATGGCATTTTGAAATTTTCAAAAAAAGGGTGTCGACGCTCCAACTTCCGCAAATTTGAACATTCATAATTAATTTTTTTTTTACAAATAGAGTATCATATTGGGAAGGTTGGTATTGAATTTGGAAAATACCGGTTGAACCGTTTGAATTTCATGATTTTTCGATTTTGTTTAGGAGCTTTTTCTCGATTACGTAGCGTGTTCGAGATTTTATGAATACAAGTCATTTTATTGCGTTCGATGGAGGGGAAGTCTGTTCTCCTTTCGTTGCAGTATGTCGAGCCGTGTGCCGGTGTTGAGTCACCGATTTACCGACTGCGCAACGCAGATTTCCAGGTAAAGAAATCTGCTGGGATACCTGAAGTCCCACGCGCATGCGATTTTGATCCTTAGATGGTACGTTACCAACATTTATACGCAGAGCATGGAGAATATTGGAAGGCGATTTATTGAGAAGCATGAATCATTGAAATGCAAACTCATTCATTTTTTTTATTTATCATTTTCAATTGTTAATATTTTAAATCGGAAAACGACTATTTGGAGAATCAAGGGAACAGAAAGAGTGGAAAAGATTTTCTTGACAATTCTTGATCCTTTCGGAAACTCCTGGTTCGACATTTCCTTTGTGCGTCCTTGATTAACCAGAGTCGCCCATCGGATTCGCTCGTAAAAAGGTTCGTAGGAGATCCGAGAAGTAAGTAGATCATTCAGAGGAAAGCGGCGTCTCTTCGTGGTCGAACACCCCAAAGATTTCCTATCGCCGCGATAAAACGTTAAGCGAGAGCGAGTTGACAATAGTTGGACGACTACTGCGAAGTGATCTTGAAATCGCCCTCTTTTTCGTTGGGCTTTTCACTGTCTTTTCCTCGACTTGGTACCCGGCGACATGGCAAAGATAAGGACTGCGATATCGCGTGGTCCATGGCCACTGGTCCGAAAATCTCAATTTTTTCTCGGCAGTCTGCCTTTGAAGTTTCGAACGAAAGGATCGAAACATCGGTGTCAGAGTTTTAGACGAAAACGCAATGACGGATGGTCATGTTGCTGAGGAATTTACAAATCGTGCATATCAATTTGGCAGGTCCTTAAAGGTGCGTATATAATTTCGTAGTACATCGCAATAAACAGGCGAATAATTAGGTAGAACGAAGCATCCGAAATTAGTGAATTATCCCCACCGAATGTCGTTAAACTCATGGAATTACGATGAATATTCACACATGCTTAATTACCAGAGAAAAGTTACGATCTCGAGACTCCGAAGAAGTTTCAAAGTTCAGCACGATCTTTAAATATATTATGAGACCGAAGAATTCCGGAAGTTGTACGAGGAATCTCGTGGCGAACGACTCGAACTCTCTGCTCTGATATTTCCAGCGCGTTTCCTCGATTTTTTCAAGATGGCGCTTTTGAGCACGTGCTTCCGAGAGATAACAATAAAATCGTACGCGGTCATTCTCCAAGAAATGATTAATGACGTCATATTTGTTCGGTGCATTAATGTTTATGCAAAAAACGTTTAAAAAAACGTGTGAGGGAGATGGCGAAAGAAAGGAATTTAGTGACAGTGCGATGGGGAAACGAACGAACCATCGCCTCCTCCGGCCACTTAACCAGCATCAGCTGAGCGGACTTGTGACTCGATGCGTTTTATTGCTGCTTTATGTCGGTTTATTGCGCCATCAAAACATAAAATGCCCCGCTCTTGGGTTCTCGCCTATCGTTCATTTCCTCTCTTTCTCGACCTCGATCTCCCTCTCGCTCTGACTCTTTCTCTCACAGGGAACGTGGAACGCATGTGTACACGTGAAAACACCCTCCTCGTTGACTTTTAAACAACACCTTCCTATCTGCCATCGCGACCCCAAATCTTTTCCTGTTCCTTGAGACACGCTTTGTTCGTGCCATGATTCTCCGGGAGTGTTGAATCATCAACACGAATATACTGCGGCCTAAAAATTATTACCCCGTTCAAACATCTCTTTCCTGCTCAATGAGATCACTCACTAACTATTAAGGACGTTGTATGCAAAATTTTCTATCGATACCGTTCCTTTAAATTTACACTACACAATGAAAATAGTGAAATCCAATAGCTCGCAAAATTTCAAAAGGCTTCACCACGTAGAAGTCGAGATATTTATTTATAAAAATTACAATTTTCAGTAGTTTCTCATAAGAGCGCGTGTATTAAAAATTCCAATTTTCAACATTAAATATTTCGATTTCTAAATGATGAAGCCTCTTAAAACTTTGCAACCACTTTCATTTAACATCGAAAAAGCTTTATTTAGTTTTTCAAAAAAATCGGTCGTGAATTTTTTTCGGAATTTTGTTTATTGTACAAAAAATACAGATTACCTTGGACGATCTTGGATTTAGAGTATGTTGTTCTTTAGTCAATTTGTAACAACGTTTTTTCATGAACTTGGGGTCGCTAACGATTTTGTATGTAAGAAAAACTGAACATTTCGTTTTGACTGTTGCGATACAACGTCGTTAATATCGCAAAATAACTTAATCGTAGATTCCTCAGCATACGTGATACATTGTTTGTTCATACTCGAACTTATCAATGGGAGTAAAACGAGATTTTTGTATCGATTCATCATTTTTTTTCGATGTCAGAAAAGTTTGACGTTTAATTTTATCTTCGACAATCATTTTCTCTAATCGATGAATCAATCTGTTTATCTCGGATCACAGAGACTTTTACGAGTGCCCATTTTCGTGGGGGAGATATTTCCTTTCCGGAAGTAATTAGAAATGAGGAATGAAAAATTGTTTATGAAATTTATGCGATTATATTTCGTCTGTTGACTTTTATAGCGACAGGAAATTTTGTGGTTCGGAACAGTGAAGTAAAAAAATGTTGACGTTATTGCTACAATCTCGAATTATTGGGGCTGCAGTAAAAATAATTTTTTTAACAATAGCCACATTGATGTTGAACAAAATTCCGTTTAGTTTTTGTGATAACAGTAAAAAAAAGTGAGCGCTGGAACACGCTTTTCGCTGATTTCATCGCATCGACTCGGCTGGTGTGTTGGCAGCAAGTGGGTGGCAGAGAACTCCGCCCGAGGGAGGAGGCTCGCGCGAAGCTGAGCTTTCCGCGGAAATCAATAACCGCTGTACGTCTATGTAGACTGTACTTTACTTCTCACTTTCCTGTTTATATCCATTAATTCACATATTTAGGAAAATGTGTGTGAACGATTTGCTGCTCATGTTGAGTCGGTAAATCGTGATTGCATCGATGCACGATGGAGACATTAGAGCTGAGGATCTTTTTGTGACGATTTTATTTTCTTTTTACAAAATCCATCGGAAACTCAAGATCATCGAAATATTTTTCGATTTTTCCGAACAGATATGAAAATCTGTTCGGAAAATATTCGGAGTGAACGTCTAAAGAGAATAATCCAAATTTGTCGTTACGTTAACCCTGTTTGCGGAACAGTGGCTCCATCCGACGAAGGGTAGCACAACCAAAGGGAACATGTGGCCTCGTTGGTTCTCTAACGCTAAGAGAACCCTCCTGCAGCACCGACCGACCCAGGGAGTTTGGCAAAAGCCTCCCTTGTCTCTTGGGTCCTCGGGGACGAAACTGCACCCTGAAATGTTGCGGGGTCAACGTATACCTTCGGTGGTACATAGTTCCCTGAATTCACACCAGAGCAGGAGTATTGCAAAGATGAAAAACGTTGTGAGGAAGCGACATAACAATATTGATTATTATCGAGTTGATTTATCTCATGAAATTTTTATTGCCGGACCAGAATAATTTATTCATAAAAACTGAATAAAATAAACATCATTGTTTGTTAAATCTGCTCAAAATCGTATCTCATTCACCATTTTTTCGACACGTTTTTTTAGAGGAGGTCGTAAAACCTGAAAATATTCATAAAAATAAATTATTTTTATCACAGATCAAATCTGCGATAGCCTTCGAGAATCGTAAGATTAATTAAGAATTTTTCCAACCAGAGTTTCCAGCTCGAAAGTTTTCGTGTTGAAAAACGTGGAACGGTTGTTATAGCGAAATACGAGGAAATCATCGGCGTGAAAAGTCCCTTGAACCTTGCAGCCCTGACCTTGGCTGAGCGCAACTCGTGACATCTTTCGTTGCACTTCAGAAGTTAAGGGGATTTGTGACCCGATCAACAATGCAGTTTGCGCACACACTAAGTTTGTCACTTTTACCCTCGCCCGGACCAATTCACCCTCATGAAAAGCGAAGCAACAAAATTTGTCCTGCAAACTGTTTTTTTTTCTAAACAGCGTCGCCTTAATCCCATAAACTGTATCCACAGTAAAATCGTCAGTTTTTCGTGTAACTTTGAAGGTTAGTGTAGAAAGATCAAGAAGAGAAATACAGAGAGAGAGAGAGAGAGAGAGGAGAGAGTCCAGAAGTTGTTCATATGGAAGGGTTGGTGTTGGTGGTTGGCCTTGAAGGGCCATTCGCACGAAGGCTGTGGTCAGAGTTGATTTTCTCAAAGTCTGTCTATCTCTGTCTACGACGATGGTCAGTTGCTGTGTATAGTTTTGTCATTTGGTAGACCAGGGTCTAGGGTGGAATGCACGAAGATTGTCCTGTGGTTCGTGGCTACATACATCGAATGGTTTTGCTGGCAAAAGGACGTGGGTATACATGCTGGTGGTGTGTACACGCTACTGGACATGTGTCCATACGGACGGATATATGAAAAAACCGAAATAGAATAAAAGTTGAAGGAAAAGGGACAAAAGCAGCAGAGGACACGCACTACGTACATATTTCATAGTTGCATAAATATTTTTAGCATATGGCACGGTTGAACGGAACTGCAGCAGGGAGAGATAGTGCTGTACGTGGAAAATGAACGGGGACCACCAACCTGACTGTCGTACAGTCAGTATGGCCGCCGAGAACATTCGCCGAACACCATGAATGCATGAATCCACTCATGCATACATATAAATGCATTTATGCATTTGTATATGCAGAGCCAATACGTACATGTGTAGATATATACTTATTCATATATCTGCATGTATATTATGTACAAAGGCTTGTCACATTGGTATGTATACATAGGAATAATATAAATATGTATATAGCGAAGAGGCTCACAAGAGAACGTCCACCACAGATTTCCACGCTCCCCCTCTCCAAACAGTCACATCCTGCATTCACCAATTCCTTTTCGAATTGAATGCGGACTCGCGCCATTGCGAAAACTACGGACTGACGCGAGGTGAATGCAACGCTTTCATGCACGCTGATGGCGAACGCCTGGTGAAAGAGAAGCGAAAAAGAGAATGAACGCTCGAGCAAAATGCCTGATGTATATACATGTATTTTTTGTATATTATTCTATCAAACAAAAGGTCGTCGTTCATATTATTCTTTGAAGAGTACCAATTCCACAAGCCCCAGCACTTTCCTAGTTAGCCGATATCCAAGCTTCTGCACATTCGGGACACGATCCACACGATTCGCTGAAGTCGACGCAGTTGCCAACTCACAGCGGCTGTTTGCTGCAAAAGAAGGAAATATACTCTGCTCCTTGCTTCTGGAAATACTGCCAACGACACTCGTCTGTGCGCGATTTTTTACAGGAGAGCCAAAAGGAGCCAACGATATAGGGAAAGAATTTCTCATGGTCGTATGGTTTCTCTGCTGCTACTTTACTTTTTCAACGATTTACAGAACTTCGCTACGTTTTTACTGGCATTCACGTTCTGGAGCGTAAAAATCCCATTTTTTCTTCTGTTTTCTCGTTTTATTTTTTTAAATTACATTTATGGAACATTCGACTGACAGTTTCCAAGTTTTATTTTCAATTAATGACCTTTTTTGCTTCCAAGCATTATTCAATTTATGTAGAATTATTTTAATTAAGTTTACCGCGAATGGATTTTTTATCGGCTGCTTTAACTGTTACAGAACATTAAGGTGAATCTATTCACGGTGTACATATAATTTTCGTACTTTTACATAATGTGATGATTATCGTCTCGTTATTAGCCACGCTTGGACGACGAGTTCTCTGGCTGACTTGTGCGGTATCAAGAACTTTATACACTTATTTTCTTTAATATATGTATACATGATATTATGATACTAGAATGCATGCAAAAAGCACATTTCCCATGCGCTCCTTCACTTCACTGCAGCCATAAACGCTGACCGATTACCCCGCTATCTACGGCTCCTCAAAGTCACTCGCCAGCCCCTTGATTTGTTCGGCTCATTCTTTGTCAATTTTGGTAGCGAGTGTATTTTTATTCTGAAAAATACTGCAACAATTTGTTTGTATTGTCGACAAAAAAATAGATTTTTTTTTTCTTCATTTTGGCATCAAAATTATAACGAGTTGTGATTTGATGCGAAGAATGGTGTCGCGTAACGAAAAATTGCGTTTACCGTTACTCAATAAAGTGGCGAGAAATTATTTTTGAAAAAACAAAAACGGGTATGGAGTGACAAATTGTGAGGAAAGTACAAAATGATTGTAAATCTTCGGTAAGCCCAGTCACATTTACATTAATGCAAAAACTAGCATGACCGCTTGGGCAATCGTCGCAGTTGCATGTTGCTCGCGGACACTGCTATTCGAATCTCACTATTTTACCGAGACTTCTCTGGATCGTAAATATCAGCAGAGATCGCGGTATGTGTCTCTTCCTGCGCGTGTCAAACTCTAGTTTTCTGTAAATATCCACGATTATTCAAGTTTTGTGACCTCTCGGGTTATCCCAGGTCATACGCTAGACGCTAAATGCACAAACTTATTCCGCCTGCGTGCAGTGCAGCGTGGTAGGCCACTGCATGACTAATAAAATAAAATCTTAGGACCAAGAATTTCCAAATTGTCATAAAACCAAGAACCGAGTTGATTTTCTATTTGATTCTGTCTCGAGATGAAATTCGACCGAAACGTTGTTTTGAGGGCATTGTTTAAAAAATAGAGAAAAATGATTTGAAGGAAAAATTCAAAGTTTTCGTGCAATCGAGAAAATGAAAAATAAACATTTCGAAATTCGTTCTGAATACGTGGAATTTTTCTTTTATATTATTACAACATGACTTGACCGACTGTCTGACTCGTTCGGTGAAATAAAAAAAGAAATCCTACGTGGTTCGATAAGGTTGAGAACCCCTGTGGATTTACGATACCGGTCGAGGGATGATTACTCGCGATTGCCGTATAATGCACGGCCTTGTGTCGTAAAGCGACACTGTCACATGGATAAGGATGAGAAGCGAGAAACAGCCTCTGTATGTTTATATACCAACGTACACACATCCATAATCCTGTCTGTCCCATATGAATATATATGTTTGTGTTGGAAAGAATAAAAAAGAGCTGAAAGATTTGGTGTGTCGTTGGCCTGCTGCCCTTCCTGCTATGTCGAGCGGAAAGAAGGACGCAGACGAATGTCGTGACAGAAAGTCGCGGGAATAAAAACCAAAATACGTTCAAAAATGATGATTAAAAACTATGAAATTATCGCCAACTGAATGAGTTCATTAATTCCGAGTCTATTTAAAAAAAAATATTATCTGGAACAATAATTTAGCGAAGTAAAGAATCGTATTGATAAAAATCTTTAAACAACTTCGAAAAGTTAGTGGGACTAAGTTTTTCGCTTGGCGGAGTGAAGAAATTCATTAGTAAACGTTGGGAAAAGAATCGCAATGGATGATCGTGAAGTTTGGAGTTTAAGGAGGTTCGATCACGACGATAAAATGTTGCCATGCTAAATCATGTTAAAAACATAAAAATATTCAAAAAGATCGGAATTCGAATTTGGTAAACATATTATTTAATTGAAAACTCACAATTATTCGATAACGATGTGTCAAAAAATTTGGACAAAATTTGTGTTTCTATACTTTTGATGCAAAAAAATTTTATCACCAAGTTTAATGAAATTCTGATTATTTTGATTTCATGATCCAACCTCCTTAATTGGACCGCCATATTCGACTCACAGTCTCGTGGACGTGAGGGAATGGCGAGGAGAACTTGTCCTTCGCTTCCCACGAGCCTGTCATCAGTCACGGTCATTTACAGCAGTGTGTAAGGTGAACCCGGTCACCTCGAGAACTCAAATGTATAATGTACATTGTCTCAGTTTCGGTGCAGTGGACATGAGACGAGTGACAGAAGCACGTGGTGACAAAAATCAAAAGTACCGGATGCTGTGGATCGTAGGCGGAGGATAAAGTTGGTTGGAACGAATCGGAAAGAAGGGCGAAGGACGTTATTTATATGGCGAACATGAACAGTGTGATTTCTTGTTTACAGTCCATCAAACGAGATCGTAGCTCGTTCAGCCTCACACCCCGGTTCCGCGCTTACGTTTAAGGAGCAAGATGCATCGATCATTTCGCGCTCGCAATCGAGAGAGCAAGAGACAGAGAGGAAAAGATTTGGATGTGGTGACCGTAGGCTCCTGGACCAATAAAAAACAGCAGTTTTCGTCCGGGTCTCCGTTTTATACGAGGACCACTGAAAAATGGAGCGAGCCGGAGCAGAGAGAAACAGAAAAAGATTGGAGCAATCAAACGGGCGAACCAACGTGTCAAGGTTACTCGATTCTTTGGGTTATCGCCGTTACGGCCAAGCGTCGCGCAAGAAAGCCAGAGAAAAGATACTGCCAAGCTCCTAAATTTGATTCAATTGGACGAAACCATGAGACAGACAGTTATGTTGAAAGAAGGGCAGTTTGGGGCTTACAGCGATAGCGCGATTGACACTTTCCTACTTTGTCTTCGGCAACGAATTTTTCTAACAACATTTTCTACATTAATTCTCTCGTACAACGTCTCGACAAAAAAAAACTACAAAAATTCGACTCTACCGTTATTTACATATTTATGTTGGTCGTTATACGAAACCCCTCGTGGTTAATATACTCGAGTGGAACGAGTCTACGTACTTGGATAAAACCAGTGAGCAAACACACAGAATGTTGGAAATCTGCTTGCGTAAGGTCAGGAGACTAAATCGTTGTCAACGACAGAGAATCCTTCGCTCTTGCTCTCCCCCAATCTTCATTCTCGAGATTTTCAGACGATATCCTCGCAGACAATGATTCTCTTTATTGATACAGACCCAAGGACCTTTGGGAAAGCTTATTTAAATTAAAAACTATTTTTCTCAACAAAGTACCATTTTTTTAAACTCCAAATTACAAATTTTACTAAACTACGAGTAAAACTTCTTTTCTTGGTTAATCAAGAAACCTTTGAATTTTAATTTTCTTCAATAAATTGATGCAGCAATAGAATTTCTATAAAATTTATAAATGTTTGTTGCACGAGGATTAAATTTGGAAGTTGGTGGAAATAAATGTGAAATGAAGGGACGAGTACGACTCGAAGTAAAAAGCAACGCAGTCCATTCCCAACGATGGCAAAGTTCGTTGAGGGTTGATTACAGCGACGGGAAAGGAGAAGCTGCATCGGATGCAGTTTGCGAAGGGATGCATACGAGTAATCCATGATAATGTTACGCTCGAATGTTCGAATCGATATGCACACGAGGCATGCAAAGCTTCGAAGGGGAAAACAGTGCTGTGGAGACTGCATACGTTTTTTGAATATGTGGGTTCGGCCGGGGAGGGTGCAGAAGGGCAGAACGAAGAGAGGGCTCGATCCGGGACTTGCACGATGGCTGAGGTTGGGCGTGGTGCGTGAACCACCCCTTGGAGTTTCCCTCTCTTTCTCACCCTTGTGTTGCTTCTTTTGTAGCTCGAGAGAGCGGCCATCGAAAAATATATAGATCGCAGCATCAGCTTTGTGTATACGCGAGCGCGCTATCTCGCTCATCCCTTTTGCTCTGCGGCGTTCTCGTTCGTTTTTATCCGGACGTATATGCATATAGAGTCTTGATCCGAGTTTCCATCGGTTATTCCCCATCTTGCCATCTCCCTCACACGACGGGTTAGTCGAGGGCGCTGAGCATAGTGCCGGTTGGTCGATACTTCGGGGTCGCGCGCTGGAGTGCTCTTACCCGTGGTGGTTGCCGTCGGTGCGTCGCGACGCCGGAATTTTCAACGTCATGGCCGCCGTCGAAACTCAGTGATAAACTCCAACATCCAACCAACACTCTCGGCCCAATTTAAACAACGTTTTCATCGCAAGGCCAAAAAAAACAGTGAGTTGAAAGCTCCCGACTCTTCTTACTGTACGCAGTATGTTCCTATGTATTTTTTTTGCACAAAACAAATGGAAATTTACGAAAACGCGAGAGCATGTTGAAATTTTTTAAAATTCATTTTCGACCTTCTTGTTCAATTTTATGAAGAATTATCGATCGATTGACGTTTCGGTACGAGGTAGTTCGTATGCATGCATTTTTTTCACATGACGTGATGGATTTGAAGGAAATTAGCTGATGTGGGAAAATTGAGAATGTTCCTAATTCGACGACAGAAAAAATAAATTGCGTTTGGAGCGCGAAAATGAGGGATTTGGTAAGCGATGATATCAAAGACGTATTTCGGGAATGAAAATTCTCTCTGCTTCACGACTGATCGTGCAAAAACCCGGACAGAAGAAACACTTAACTTCATCAGCGTCCGTAAGCTCAAAAAGCTTGGAATTTGATGCAGCGGATCCGTCTGGAATTAAGCCAGAAATGCTTGCATCTCTCAGGGCGAAACCAAGAGCAGACAAAAAAGCAAATCCACCGCTGATACCCAACTCGGAGTTGATTAAAATTTAATTCGAGTTAATCAAGAATCGCGATGAGCGGGACTGCGGATGGAAATTGATTAAGAAGGAGCTCGAGGAATCTCGAGAAACTTTTGTTGCGACGGAATAATTTCCACGAGGATCGAACGGTCGTTGTACTGCTTCGGTGATTGGGAGATGACCGAAAGGAGGAAGAGACGAGAATCCCTAACGCATGCTGTTAGTGTATATAGAAATCGGTTACAAAAAAAAATGAAAAAATGGACAGAAGAAGATACAAAGAGGAGAGTGGCGCAAGGGTCGGGCTAAGCAAATTGGCACTGTGTCGCTCTTGGCAAGATGAGAAGTAAATCACGTTCTGCTGTCGGCTCTCCGGCGCAGCACGCCGCGGCAATTTCTGCCACGATCTCTGCACTCTTGGCGTGTATGTCGAAGACGCGCGCGTTCTGTGAGGCACACGCGAAATCCGAAGAATAGTAAGAGAGAAAGATGAAGAAGAAGCGCGGCAGCAACAGTAGAGAAGCAGCAGAAGGAGGAGTCAAGTTGTTTATTTGATGGCGCCATAAAAGGCCTCTTTACGTTTATCTCCCGTTTAAAACGCTCCCATAAAACCGGCGACTGCACACACAAACCATCAAATACGCATAAATCATCTCGCGAAACGGTCGCAGGAGCTCGCTCTCTCTCTCTCTCTCTCTCCTCTTCATGCTCTCGCGAAAACTCACGCGCTCGTCTTCCTGGACGCAACCAACCTCGCAGCCTACTTCACGTTAAGCCGATTCCGTTTGCCCCCAAAATTTCACACGTGACGAACCACGTTCAAATTTCAAACTATACGCTCGATACGCGTTCCTTCTCCAATAACTTTCCGTCCCGACGCTACCGCGACGACAAACTTACACATTTTCCACGGCGTTTGAGCACGCAAATTTTCTCGCTTAATTCCCGCTGACGAGAAACAATTGCGATCGGCTCTGAGACTCGAGGCAAATTCACGATGAGAGAAAAAAAAACAAAACCCGATAAATTTCGACACTTTTGACATTTCCGTGCGTCTACATCAACGTTTTAGAAAACTTGCCAAATTTTTACAATAAAAATACAGACACCGTGGGAATTGAAATTTCACTGATTTTCCGTTGCCAATCGTGGAAAATGATCGAAAGAAATTGTAAATCCTGCGGAGAAGTTTCTTCTCACTGCCGCGTACACTTCCGCACGTTCAGTAATACTGTGAGCAGCCGTGGATTTTTTTTTCCCGTCGACTCGGTACATAGTGGCAGTTCGTCAGGTGAAGAATGTGAGGGAGTCGAAAAAAAGGCGTATGACCTTGTAGAGAAAGCAGTAACTGTAAAAAAGCCCGCGGGCAACCCTTCTCGCGATGGTTTTGGGCGTCGATTTAAAAGTCGCTTTTCCTCAGCTGTATATTGCCCACTATCGAAAATAGCCTCGCCAGTGTAAATCGGTCCAGGTAAGAAAAGTCGGAATTAGTATGACCTCGAGACTCTGGTCGCAAGTGCAACGCGAAGGCTAAGAAAAAAAAAGAAGAATAAAAAGGATAAACTCTTTTTTTCTGTCAGATGCCAGGTAACGTATTTGTGTGGAGGAGTAAAAAAAAAAAATATCGCCGGGTATGACCTTCGAGAGATCGTTAACGCAGCAACCCTTCTTTCTCGTATCGTGGATTTTTTTTATGTTCTCTCGGCCTTGAGGCAACCCTTACTGCCGAGTCAATGCGCTGTCTTGAGAGCTCTCTCTCTCTCGCTCTCGAGGGTGACAGCAGAGTTTTCCTAGGCCTAGTGGTGCGGAGAATCCTTTTGGAGGGAAAAAAAAGAATGTAGAAAAAAAAAATATCGTCGAGCACATTCCGCAAAACGGGAGAGGGAAAAAAGTTGCTCGCTCGTTGACTCCGTGGGCGGTTGCTGGTAAAATAATATCATGAATTTATTTGTTACAATATTATCAGCCTTTTTTCACTTCTTCCATCTCCTTCTCCCTTTGCTTGCCTCCCTCTCTCCCTCTCTTGCCTTTCTCTCGATCCTATGTTCCGGAATTAAATTGGAGTCTCTCGCAAAATTTATCCGACTCTATAATGCGTTGGCTCTTTCCGTCCCTCGTTTTTTCTCGCTCTCGCGGCTTGTGTGCAGACACGTTGCGAGATACGAACCCCACCATTCTTCCCCATCGTACTCGTGTACATATTTTCTCTACACCGCACGGTATAATATTCATTTGCACGCTTCGTTAAGGCCATACCAAAGTCGTGCGTGTGCTATCTTCCTCCCGATTCAATGACTTTCTTCGCTAAAAACGAAAAATACGATTTCAAGTATTTCCACTTCTTTTCAGATAAAGTTATCCCGTTAATGCCTCGTTCAATACAAAACTAACGGCCAATTAAAATAATATTAAGTTACCTGATTTTATAGTGACCGGTTTATATAGTAGCAAGCGAAAATATACTCAACATGCATTTCCGACATGGCCAGAGACCTAGCCAGAGACTTTTTAACGAGCGAACTTGAATAACTTTTTACAGTCGAACGTTACGATCATGTACAAAGGGAGATACGCGCGTACGTATATATTTATATAAAGTTTGAGGAGACCTAGTAATACGGAAGTCGTAGAAGAGACTTTGGAACAATGAGCCATGAAAACCTGATGGACCTGACACTCGAACGCATTCAAGGTCGTTCAGCCCCAATTCCATTGGATGCGTGCGCGTGAGGGAAAGAAAAAGCAAAAGATCGACCGGAAAAGGGTTGTTCTCTGTTCGTTTTACGATGTTTCCTCTGAGGAGTCCAGGTCTCTGTACAATAACGTTTTTTTAGTGCTCTGGTGGTCAAGGTCACGGCCTTGGTTTAATGTGCACGAAGAGCCATAAGCAACCCTTCTTTCCGAGCAGAGCAGAGCTCAGCGTCGTATAAGTTTCTGCGTGCCTGTGCGACTCCAGCTTCTAAACGGCATTCGAGAGTCCCGTCGTGAGGATGAGACCTCTGGCACCCTTAAGCGCGTTTTTTGAAGGGTTAAAAAAACGGCTGGAGAGGAATAGGCATTTAGAATTATACGAGCTCCTTTTTTCCTGGCAGGCTCTCGATCTTGCTTCTTCGTCGTACCTGGGAAAGAATGGACGAGGAAAACCGACGGTATTGCCGGAAGTTTTTTACGATGCTTTTTGTATACAGCTCCAAAGGCGAGCCGGAGAGACATTGCTCCTGAGAGAGATGATCCTAAGGTGCACGTGGGCGAGTGAGAAGCAACGAGAGAAAAGGAGCAAGAGTGGGAAACCACCGTAAAGGATAACTACGAGACCTTGTGGCTGATCGTAAAGGGGTAATCAGCCCTTAGCCAGAGCGGGCCAGACCTTGACTCTAATGTTTCTCGCCCTGGTCCACCCTCTCGCTCTTTCCTCGTGAAATACTACGTACTATTTCCACGACGAATCTCTCTCTCTCTCTCCCTTTCTCTTATTTTTTTTCACTGTGTTGCTCGCTGTCTTACATCCGCAGCTTTTGAACTCTGATCTTGCTATTCGTCTCCCGTCTCTCGAGTCTTCTACGGGTACAAACATATATATATACCTATGAATGTATATATATATTTGTATATACTCACAACTCTCTTTCTCGTTGGACTCTTTGACGCTGCCCCCTATCCGACTGTCTCTGGCCCACTGTCATTCACGTCTCGAAACTTGTCTACGAAACAGCTCTGCTCGATCTACCGAACAACATGGAATAATCGCGCAATTAATTCGTAATCTCGGTGGCCGGTTTATCGCGGTGTATCTCGATTATAAACTGTCATCTCAATGTCGATAAGTTTCGTGTTAAAGTTGTCGGTGTCTGTGTCAGAGAACTGGTTTATGGGATAATGGTGCAGGGGCCACGTGTTGTTCGGTTCGTGATAAAATCGATGCGAAACGGAAAAGCTTTCGAAAGTCTTTTCTAGTTTATGCCAATTAGTTTATGCTCATTAATTATTGGCTAATTATTAAAAAAGGAAAAAATGTTTCTTATCTTGGCGGACTTTAGCGTAAACGAATATGTTTATAAATCGCTGTGTGAATTGTCAAATCTTACCGATACCACCATTTCGATGGGCAACTAGTCACGCAAGCTCAGTGCAAATTTTTCACTTCCGCGTTTTTTTGTCCTCGTGTGTGTCGTGTATGTGGTTCTACGTGTGTGCGTGTCTAAGATTAGTTTTCAAGTACACGGGACGATCTTTCGTTCGAGTTTGTCGTCCACCGGTTAATCCAGCTTCAAATGTCGTATATATCCCGTTTCGTATATATATGTATATGTGCTGCTCCGTCCCGGAGGAGAAGGAGAAGGAAGCGCAGCCGAGAGGAGGCGAACGAACAGCCGGTAGGTCGGAGAGTCGATAATCGACCCATGCCCACAGACTCCCGGTGGCCATTTTGAATTCGTGCTCTTCGTGAGCTCTTCCGAGTCTTTCTCTCTTTCTCTTTCTTTTATTTTACTATATATAAATATATTCCTGCGCACCATACCAACACGCAAGCGACAACGAGAATCAACGATCTGACGGTACATTCCATTAGAGAACGTACGTATGTTGAGGGCGTTTTACCATCATTTATACCTCCACTTTTCTTACCATTGTTATTATTCCTCTTCTTCGCCATTTGCTATTCATCGTCAGCTTGTAGGAAACTTCGCTTCGGAGTGAAATTCATCCTCAAAATATAAAATCATCTTTTCACTTGAATACTTCGTTATCTGGTAAAAAAAAAAAGTTTTTTGTTGCTGTTTTCATCGAGGATGAGATGCTGATTTTTTGGGATCGATAGAATTTATGCAGGAAATCTAGTGACTGTGAGAAGAAGCGAAAAAGCGTCTCGATGCTTTTTTGATAGTTGAAGAATCTTTGTGGGAAATGAGGAGAAGGAGGAGGAAGCAAAATGACAATGGAAGTCTTTGAAATGAGCAACAGAGAAGACGGCGCAACGATGACTCGAGTTTTTACTCGCGTCTTCACGTTTTTTCCGCTTCTATATCGGGCAGGAAGAAAAACCAGGTTGTTTCTCAAGTTTTTAGTCGCGTTTAGTCTCGATTCGAAAAACAAAAAGAATTTGTTTCTCTTGCTCGTTGCCGCTCAAACGTGAGCTACCGAAAGAATCCGAGACATTATGTGCCTGCAGCAACATTTAGCTTCGGTTTCAACGAGCTACCGACTATACACTTTGAAGACTCGTAACGTTTTTGTCGCGATCTTTTTGTTTTATTTTCTCCTTTATTTTGTCCTTAAACTTCTCGTGAATCAGCTGTTTTCTCCTTTTTCTCAAAAGCAATGATGCTCGTCGCGATGGATTTTACTATGCTATACAGACCGTTAAGCGATATTCCAGCAACAACGGAACGACTTGTTGTGATCATTGGCCGCAACTGTTTTTCTCAGATTTCTCTTCGCGCTAGAATTCCTGCAGATTTTTTTATTTTTCTTTCTTATTTTTTGTGAGGTGACTAGACAGTTCTGTAAACTGTTTTATAACCTTAGATTCTGCATTCGAATTCCTCGCGTGGCCTCGGAAAAGATCCGTCGAAACAACAAAAAAAAACATTTTTTTTTTTCGTTCAAAATTTCATTTAAAACATACGATACGATTATTTTCGAGGGATCGAGAACGAAATTTATTTCGTGTTATGAAATCCACAAAGCTCGCTTATCGCTGTAAATGTTCAGTTACCATTGTCAAATTTCATGACATGTGTTGGATCGCGACTGTTGAATAGGCGTTTACATAAATGTCAATAAAATCCGAGTGGGCTTCATAAACGTTATTCGGATCAAAATTTCGCAAGGACGAGCAAACATTTATTTTGCCAAATTTAACGAGCGATTTTTTAACGTTAAATAAATTGTTTTGCCAGTGCACGACACAGTTTAATTTATAGTTAATATAATCGTGATAAATTTTGTAGATTCAACAGTCAGGCGGTTGGATTGACTCAAACGACAAATCGTATAATATGAAAAATAATATTATTCTAGAGCGAAGTAAAATTCCCGAATTTACGAAATTATTTTGGATATTCTGATATCTCGCGTGTCTCTCGGGCTCAAGTTTCCTGTGGCTATTTTACCGACTCGGGACTCTGTATGTCTCTGTCACGAGGATGATAATACCAACAAATAATCGTTCGTTATCGTCAGCATTAAATACAACAAATTATTTTCGCTCGCGCTGTATATCGCGTTAATAATTAAGTACAAAAAGCGTGTATGGAAACGGGAATCGGTGCGATATCTTGGTGACACACGCGACGCTACACTCGTCTACCGACGGGGTGAGTGAGATATTATTCGTTAAGTTTCCAAGTTTCACCTCCGTACGAATGCGAATGAAAAAGTTGATCTTTGGGTTTGACTGCAATTGCATAATATTTAAAAAATTAATTGCAAACGTAACGTCAACTTATTCGATACTTTTGCCCACAATTTTCTCGCATATCCTGACTTTTTGCCATTAAATAAATTTCAGTGAATACACAGTGAACAATGTGTACAAACTGAATCAGCTCGATTGTTTATTTACACGTTCAAGGAAACGCTGAATATTTCTCTGGATTCGAAGTTGAGCTGACGAGGAAGAAAATGGATTACAGTTTCATTGATTTTTCGTCTCGTGTCAAAAAAAACGACTATATTAATGCAAAGGTCTATTTATGTGGTGGATAAGCGAATCGATAAGCAATCTGGATAATTGAAAACGTGCGTTTCACCCCCACTGAGTATAATTAATTATCCCAATTCGTAACAGCGCTTATCTGGGTATCACTGTCGTAACAAATTGATGACGTCACCTTGGGGCTGTATCGCATGCCATAAAAAAATGTAGAGCAACGATCTATTCAGCATCGAGTTTCCATATAATTTTCGACGTTTCATTGCACTCGATACATTTACGGGCAACAGTTATTGCCAGAGATTTGTCCGAGTATCTGATTCCCGATTCAATTTACGCTTCATGTTTCTATTCACTTTATTTTACATCATTATTATTATGTCCATCAAGCCGGATAAAATCATTATTGTACATTGACTAATCATTTAAATCTCAAGCCAAAAGAGCTGAATTAATAAATTCCATATTTAATGCACCCTCGCGCTGTACGCACGATTTCGAATGAAAATCAGCTGAGCAGATGACGTCACGTTCAGTGATCTCGCGTCAATTCCTTCCCCGACACTATTCGGGGTTTTAGAAATCAGAGTGATTTTGTTGAATATAAAAAAAAGGAATTTGAAAAATTCAGAAAATAATTTTCTCTCTAACTTTTATGGACATCTAAAAATATTTCCCTCGTCTCCTAGTTTCCGAGGAGGCGTTCACACGAAGCGGGAGTTACCATAACTTTTTCAATCGGCTTATCTTGAAAACAAGTCGTAAAAAAATCTATAAAAATAACAGACACTCGAAGTGACTAATTCCTCAAGCTCCCAGAATCGTGGCACACTTAAAAATAGCTCTTGAAAGTTTGAAATTCAGACTGTACGTCTCGCGTATGTGATTTTCCAGAAAATACTCGTGCGGAGGGTTGATTTCCTGCTCGAACTATTTTTCTCCTTCGGAATAGAACATTCTGATTTTTTCCTCTTAACCGTTCCTAGTCGTTTGGACATTGAAATATTTCGTAAGCTCTGGACTTGCGCGTATCGCAGATTTTCAATAAGATTTGCTGCAGAACAGCAAACAACGAAAATAGTGGAATTTAATGGCATTAATTTTTTTTTCTTTGTCGTGTTGCGAGATTACGAATTGATTGACGATAATTCGAAATCATTAGGAGGTTTTTAGCAACGGAGGACGATAAGTATGCACGCGATATCCACGCGATTATCGTGCATGGTATATGGATTTCCTGGTCGATCGAATCGACGATAGTCAAGGCTTATATACGCAAGATCTTTGGAACAAGAAAATGAGATAGTCACGGATTATCTCAGTAGTGTGTGTAAGGAGCGTGTTTATGAATAAAGTGGCTCGTATCGTTCGGTACACATAGTTCCTGTGTCTCTTGGGAACAATGGCCAATTCATTCCTCTTATACGACCGCGAGGATGCTCCGAGTCCCGGATATTTAGAACCTTAGTCTTTTATACCGGAGCGGACTGACCACAGGGAGAGCGGACAAAATCAGCCATATTTGTCGGGAATACGTGGATATAAAGCTCGTTGGTCGAACGGGAGATTCTACGGTCACGCCTTCCTTTCTTCTCCGCCATCAGAGTAGCTTGGATTTCTCTTATACGACTGTATCAATTTTGTCTCCTTTTCCGAGCCTAAAACCACTCGATTCGTTGCTTTTCCATTAAGAAACCCTTTGACATTTCCCAATCGGAATTATTCGTGAGGTGTTAAAAATTTAGAACAACATTTCTGAACGCAGAGAGTTTGCCGCAAATTATAAGCAATTCTGAGATCGATTTAACGACCTGAAGATTCTCAGTTACGATCGAAAATACATGGACAACTTGCGAGGATAATTCGCGGAATGAGCAATCGAATGAATGCGTGCTGTCTGTTTCGTTTTTTTTTTGGATCATCGATTTTATTACGTTCATGACTATCCTTATTATTATTGGAGAGACGTTTCGTCGATTTGAGTTTTTAAAAGGAGTACAAGCTGCAATCGAACCGTGAGAAAAATCCGGGCGTCATAACACACTCTACGAACGAATATTCCGCGTAAACGACCTCAGCGTCGAGGGATTTAATGCCTGGCTGTAAAGTCTAAGACTGTGCGGGGGCAAGAGAGGCAAAGAGAATATTCGCCAAGTTGTTGGCTGCACTGACGTACGCGACGACCGTTGCATAATTTATGTTTTTCTACATATACGTCGCTTTACACACCGTGCGCCTCCGGGCATTGGCTCTCGATTTTAAAGCTTAAGGTGGGCCATTGCAATTCGTATGGTTAATTGAATGGGAGCCACATTAGAAAAAAAAAACTATTCCTGAAACTTTAGATCCCATCAGTCTACAGTAAAATGTTAGCTCTGGATTCACAAGTACGTCAAATTATGTAAGAGCGATTTAATTTGATGGCATTGACAGAGAACAGCTGACTAACCTCCTTGAGGACGTGGTATACAAAATTTTCTATCGATGAGAATTCCTTCAAATTTACACCACATCAAGAGAATAGTGATGACTAATAGCTCGCGCAATTTTAAGACGTTTCACCACGTGGAAGTTGAGATATTTATTTATAAAAATCACAATTTTCAGTAGTTTCTCATAAGACCGTGTGTTAAAAGTTCCAATTTTCAATATTAAATATTTCGATTTCGAAATGGTGGAGCTTCTTAAAACTTTGCATACACTTTGATGTAACATCGAAGAAGCTTTATTAAGTTTCTCAAAAAAGTCGGTCGTACATTTTTTTCGTAATTTTGTTTATTATATAAAAAATACAGATTGCCTCAGACAATCTTGGATTTAGAGTGTGTTGTTGTTTAGTCAATTTGTAACAACATTTTTTAATGAACTTAGGCTCGCAAATGATTTTTTATGGAAGAAAAACTGCGGAAAGAAAAATTTAGATTTGATCGTCGCCATACAACGTCCTTAATCGTCATAGACATTTTTCCCATTAATTATCATGATTATTTCAACAAATTGCTAAATTTTAAAATTGCATTGAAAATGGCGTTTCATTTTTTCACTAAATTTTCAACTAAAGACGGATCAGTCCTACATTTTTTATTAATGGACGGTGGTTCGGACTCTGCCACGTCATACATGGGTAATCGGCATGAACCTCATATCGCTGTGGAGGTATTTATACGAGACTATGATCGTACAGACGTCGATCCGGGTAACGCGTTATTGGCCGATTGGAGAGCACGTTGAGCAACGATTTAACGGGCAATACATCGAGGAAGTTACGATTCCTGTATACGAGAATATCGTGTATGGGTCTCGCGGTTTCTCGAGAAATTTCTCGGTCTTTTTCTCGCTCACTCACTCGCAAGCACAGAGTAGGAGAGCAACTTCGCATGTAGATTACTAATTCCTTAATCCCCTGGGATATCTGTACTGCATTCTGCGAGTCTCTGCCAACTCTCGCGGCAGTCTCCTCGGTATATTTATATGTGTGCACCTTTTTTTCGCTCTTTTTCCTCGCATCTTGAGGTCGATATACCCTTGGGATTATTCCGGCTCCTTTATACTCCGATAGTCTGAGAAAAGCCCCAAAAAAAGGAGCATCCACGATATTGCATGCTCCAACCGAAATTTCTTCATTATTTTTATATTTTTTTTTGCATCGATGCCTCGAGGTGAATTTGTCGGGACGAAAAAAATAGTTTCGCCTCGAAATACGGTTATGAATCGATTAAATTCCATGAGCATTGGCAATAAGGCTATTTGTAACGATATTAAAAGAATTTAGTGCAATGAGAATAAGGCCTCGTTGGATTCGAAGAAAATTGCATTTAAACCGTGCAATTTGGATGGTTTTGTTATTCTTGGCTGTGAGCCCTCGATGCTTATTTTTATTGGTCGCGCGAGAACTGTACCGAGAGGAAAGGAGAATAAAAAACATGAGATTGGAAAGATGATCAAGAATCCTCGGCTTTGGTGGCTGGCAGTTGGATTCCTTGCGTTTTAGATGTCGGAAATCTTTTTATTGGTCTCGTGCTTTGGTTCTAACGGTTCTTAGTCGCTCGTGTATACGATTCTTTTCATTTTATTCGATCAATTAACAGACTTAGTTGAATTCAAAGTGTTACATAGTTGACGTCTATACACGGAGATCCGATGCATCGCAGCAGCAGTTATTACGATACGGAAAGTCTATTAACCGCTTAAAGCCACCGGGTTTCTGCCATTTTGTATGAATATATAGATATGCACTTCGGAGCTCGAGCATACGACTACCGAGAGCCACTTTTAATAGCCAGAGCCGTTGATCTTGGGAAGAAACATCGGGCCGGACTTGGCAAGCAGATTCTTCGGTCCATTAGCCTCCAGGCGCTCTGCGCTCTTTGCAGTCGACACGTTTGTCAAGGCGTATCGTTTTTTTTTTATTATTTTATATTTCATTCTCAAGTCGCGATCGAAATCGTTGAATTTTGTGAAAAATTGCCAATCTGCGGTATTGCCATCGCAGAAATAAACTGTTGGAAGAAAAAAAGGCTCTTGGCAGTCCATTCATCGATCCGCATAGACCCGATAGTATTTTCCTCTGACCTTTTAATACGACCGTAGGCCCGAAATAATGGCTCCGAACAAAATGGGATGACCGAGAACGATGATGTATAATAATGACTCGATTATGAGCCGGTATACCTGATCCGGAAAACGAGGAATCGAAGAATGATTTTATTGCTCGACAGAGACAAAGCACCGGCCATAAAACATTTGGGGTATCGAGAGTCGGTCGATCATAACGAGGGATTCCATTTTGGGTAGAATTCACGGTGGGGATACGAATGCGGAGATAATTGTGGTTCGTCCAGGGGATATAATGCTTTGCAGAGGTCAGCCATGACCGGTAAGCGAGAAAAAAAAACGAGAGAAAGAGAAAAAAGAATGAATGTGGCGGAGCAGGGGAAGGAACAAGCTCCGGACAAAGTGTGGCTGAGCCAATGTTCGCGTCGTTATTCGGGCATGACGGAGGCGGCGATATGTTGATCGTTGTATATACGCGCTAAACCCGATTCTCGCATTACGACGAGCCCATGGACCTCGTAAATAATCGAGCTAGCAATTAGTGCAGCAGCAGCAGGAGCGAGCAGACGCAATGTTTGCCAAAGCAGAGGGTTGTTTCGGAGGGTTTGCGAAGTGGAGGAACGTACAGCGTTGAGAGGCTGTACACAATCCCACAATTCATCCAAATCCTCCTCCTGCCTCTGCCCTTTTGAGCTTGTGTCCCGAATGCGTGTGCGTTCCTTCGCTCATAACGAGTACGCGAGATATCACCGCGTTTCTAGGGGCTGCCACTGCGATCCGAATATAGAATTTGTGCAATAATCGACGTAATACACGAGAGACCTCTGGACCAATGTCCATGTTTATATATATATGAGAATTTCAATGGGGTTCGTATCACGATATACTCGTGACTGGACTGCCAAGTACATGGAAGTAACGTTAAGGTCGAGACGATTGGTACACCCGAGGGAGAACATCCACGGAACTTTGAGCGATTGCACAAGGGTCTGCTAGGTTTATGCATTCGAATACACGCAACTATCGATGTATTATACATACGATGATGTATACCCCGAAGCAGAACGCTTGATAATGATCGAAATTGCGATTCGATTGCTCCGGGTTATTGGTAGATACATCAGGAAATACAGAGCAGAGCCGCATTCGGCATGCACAAGCTGGATACTTGATCCAGCGGAGAAAGCAACAACGATACTTTTTTCTAGGCCAAAGAATATAATTCTTGATAGAAAATTTATAACTTGTAGCTCGAGATCCCTGTGCACACGTTCGACCGACACAGATACGTTATTGGCATCGAAGCTGCTGCTGTAGCAGGTTCTCTTGGGACTAAAAAATGATCGCGACATTTGCAGATTCGGAAAAGGGCGAAATATTTTCGATTTCTTATCGAAGACTTTGGATTTATGACTTTTTCGGATGCCAGCGATTGCTCGCGTGTACAAAAGCTTCTCGGGATGTAAGATGAACTTTATGATCGACATTAATCGCTATAGAATTCATTGATTTCTTCAATCACAATTTACTCACGTACAACGCGAATTTAATGAGTATTCAGACTTTTTGCTTTTTGGTCCATTGCCACGTTGTAAAAATGGAGCTGAATGGAAATCCCTCGGGATCGTTCACCGCGATTACTTGGCTCGTCAATTTATTAATATTCGACGAGTTCTCGCGACTGTTTAAGAGCCTGCTCGAGCGTTTCGTCGGCTTGAAAACTTGTGCATATCAGTATTATTTGTGTAAAGTAGGCGCGAGGCTTCTTATGGGGAAAAAAAGTGAAAATTAGTCGATCGCGCGGTCTCTGCCACAAGACGAGATACGTAAGACACGATATTCTCGGGGGCAAAGTCGTTTTTATGGCTCACCGAGAATAACCGTGTATACATCGTTAAATGACGTCATCTAACGAATCGTGTATTAATACAGTATTTATAGGCGGTTCTCCTCTCTCTTTATCTTGCTCAGGCAT
The DNA here is from genome assembly GCA_037952995.1 of Hyposoter didymator. NCBI lineage: Eukaryota > Metazoa > Arthropoda > Insecta > Hymenoptera > Ichneumonidae > Hyposoter > Hyposoter didymator. The sequence goes on from JBAJMU010000005.1 coordinate 7,819,444, forward strand.
CTTGCAATAAGCTCGTAAAAGCCCCGACACGAAACCGATAAATTTAGAGAGCACACACGCGCATACATCTCGCTGAAATTGATGCTTTCACTAACGATGGAAGATCGACTACGTCAGAGTCCAATGACCATCAATTGTAGTACAGAACCGCGATAAACAATTAAACAATTGAAATCGTAAACGTTAATAATAAAAAATGACGACAAACTCGATGGCAACGTGATCCAACGATAATTGGAACGTCAAGCAAACAGGAGATTCTTATGTAAAATGGGAGACGCAACAACGAGACAGAGAGGAAGTCGCTGGACGAGGTAACGTCCCAATTTCACGAAATCTTAATCATCGACGTTTGGCCAATGTTTAGGAAAGGGAAGGGATGAGAAGAAGTTTTCGGTCGGACGATCTTGCTCGTCATTTCCATGCAACTGAATAGGGTTACAAGCCATAAAGGTCTCGTATACTGAGACCGACTGCCTTGCATGACCGGCGCTGTCGGACTGGGACTGTTCAGACGCAGGGATTTAATTTAGAATTTTTCCAATTTTTTTTATTCATCATTCAGATTATTCAGTATCGTGAGATTTTTTATTTTCTGAATCCAATGTTTTATAGACACATGGTGAAAAATACTCGTATGGGGGGAACGGAGAATTCGCGGATTGGTGGAGGCAGCAAAGACCGGATTGTGTGTCAGTGCAAATAAGGATGGGGAATGAAAAGAGGTGAAAAGATCCTTGTGGTAGGCATTTGGAGCGGTGTGTATCCAGAGCTGTATATACTGCGGACATGCAGCATTTTTTCTTTGTCGTTTGTCCTTTTTCTTTTTTTCGATCCCTTCCCTATTTCTTCATTTTTTTTTTACTTCGGTATCCGAGCCGGTCTCTTAAATCCCGTAACTTAACAAAGTAACGACGAGCTGCGTCGGGGCTCGAGTCGCTGTCTCTGTCGCTCTCGCTCACTGCTTTTCTGCACCGAGTCTCGGAATAGTTCCGTGTGGCAGCACCAGCAAAGGGGCAACGGCAACGAAGCTTCACGAAAAAAAAAAACGAAAAACCTGAGCTAGACGGAGAAAGAAAGGGCAAGATCTGCCCAATAGGTCTGCACACGAAAACTCGAAGGTCGAGGAATCGGCTGTCGCCCTCTATCCACCTAATGCAACACTATTCAGGGGCCGGTTCGTGTGTAAGGAAAAAAATCGCGTGAACCAAAAATTGAGCGTCGTCCTCGCATGCGCTTCGTGTATGGCTAAACGTGCGTATAATCAGGAGAATAAGAAAAATGAATGGCGGCGAATGAGCAGAGCGAGGAGGACCGGTAGGGAAGAAAAAAAAACTGTATGAAGCAAATATATTTGAAATATGGTAACGACAATAATTCGTGAAGAACGAAAATGGCGTTGAGACGTCGCGGAGTACAGAGTCGCGAAAGACTCGAGGAAACTCCTGCGAAGCCATGTGCTGATACACTTTGTGTTTGTACGCTTTTGATGGGTAGAGGAGCAAAAGTTTAGCTCGTAAAGTGAATGAAGAAAAAAAAGAGAATTGCATTAAGAAACTCGAGCGTCTTGTCGCGAAAGGGGGAATAAAGTACGAAAGGTTGTACAGAAGTTTTTAAGGGGTCGCGACTTTCGTACATAAACACTGGTTACACATTGCATGAACTCTCGCGATTGTCGTTTGTTTCGCGAATTTTCTCCGTATATGGATCTGGAACAGAAAAACTTGAATGTTAAAATTGAAGCGCATTTTTTTTCAGACGCCAGCTGCGAAGTGGCATTGCCCGTGAAAGCTCGAGATGCATGAATGCGCATATTAATTGGTTGGAATAAAGAAGAACGATGATAAAGGCCGAAGCTTGCTCGAAAGTGAGATCTGTTCGTAAGGGCCACGAATCGAGTTCATCCCAGAAAGTCGATGAGGACAGCGAGATTAAAACGAAGGAACTGCGAGAGAATATGGAGAGGCAATGGGGAACGAGAAAATGGTGAAATTGAGGACTGTCTCACGAGTGTTTCGAAGATGGTCCTTCGTCCTTTGTACATTTTGCCACGTCACTATATCTAGAGAGAAGAGGAGAAGAAGGTCGACGAGAAGGGAGGAGCAAGAAGGTGAGGCGACTAGGTACGCGTTTTCTTATCTTTTTCTCACTCCCTCCCTCTCTCTCCTCTCCGCCTGTAGAGACAGAGAGGGTTGGTCTGCATATAAAGTGGATGGAAAATGAGTCGGGTAAACTCCTCGAGTTTAAGCTTCGCGATGCACTGTACGCAGACTGAACAAGCACACAGAGGGAATGGGCAGCTTCTCGAACGTCTCGCTCCTTCGTGTGGCACCAAGTTCTGTGCAAACATATCCCATCGTGTGCATAGATAGGAGCTCTGTACTCGCGCTCACATAATCCACGATCTTGTGTGTCGTCCAGAGACCCGAAGATAGTCGCCAAGAGTTGGAACGACTGCACACATTGTTCGAAGATTAATGCAGAGCAATGTCATTAAATCCGAAAAAGCACTGCCCAAAATTATTCCAAACTGCACATGTAAATATGCAGCAAGAGACTCCAAGTCAAATCACGTGATAAAAAGAACCTAAGCACGACCTTGAATTTGATTTTTCGTTTTCCATTCTTTTCCCGTGCAGTTCAGAGCTGCAAGGACAAAGGATTCGAACTACATCTGTCCCCAGTGAATGACTAAATAAAATTCTTTTAAGAAAACGTAGAAATTTTGTTGAATGCGATAAACTGAATATTTTTGGGTAATTTCGAAATTTTCCTTATTTTCGCAGTTTCTAACGGAATAGTCAGCAAAATTGACGATTAGAATAATACAAATTTGCTTTCCAAAGACACTTTCTAGAATATTTCTCGCTGCAATGACAACATTTTTGTGATTATTAAAAAAAAAATTTAGTTGATTCAACAAAATATCTATCTTTTTCAAGTAAATTTTATTTTCAGTGTACGCAATATATACACAAACCATCTAGTTAGCTTTGTATACGCTGCAAGCACTTCCTGTACGTAAATATATACGAAATCCAATTTCGTGAATGTGTGTGCAGGAAAAATACATTTTAGAGTGTGTGAAAGAAGTTTGCACAAGTGTATGTGCGAGATTTTATATACTCGAGTATTTTTATATACATGAGAGACGTTTATTCGTATACGAGGTTTCTCTTACACGTGCATGTGTACATTGCGGTGGTGTATGTAACAGGGAGTGGTGTACATAGAGGCTCAGAGAGCTCGGGGTAAAGGGGTGGGCTATCGGACGCGCAGGGTGCGCTCAATGGCTGCACAATTTTCAACTTTTGCCATCGTCTCACGCGGAGGATGGAAAATGGAGAATCGTCCCTATAGAAACCGGTGCCGAAAGGAACATCCAAAATGACGTGAGAGAGAGAGACAGAGCGAAATCCCTTTTCCTTAGCTGTTGCAAAGTTTCCGGCCTGCGACCGGAACCCTCTTAACCCCACCTTCGAGCCTCTGGGCGATTTTCCACAGTGTAGCGCAAAAAGAGTCTCAACTTTGCAAGAGAATAGCACAGTAATTCGACCCCTTTTCTCACTGTATATATTTTTATTACAGACATATATATATGTGTATATTAAATGTAAGAGATTTCGTTAAATTTCCAACTCTTTTTCATCTCGATACGACTTTTTGCTGGTCCAGCATAAAATATGACGACCGAGGAAAATTATATTGGATATGATGAAATTAGATAGTGGACAGATCTCCTGGGAAATGTTCTGATAAAGAGGGATCGGCGTTAACAAAACTGAGTGTCTCGTCGTAACGAATTTTTTTTTTTTTTTTTTTNTTTTTTTTTTTTTTTTTTTCAAAGAATTTTTGATGAAATTTTCGTTCAAAACTAAATCGACATTGTTTGTGATACTTGAGAATGATTGAGAGCCTTATTTGTCAGGGACCTTCACTTCTGTATGTCTCTCCGTCTCCTTCCAGCCCTAAAAGCTAAGAAAATAATTGTCTTAATGCTCGAGAGACGAATAATACAGAGACTAATATCGAGTCGAGCACATTGAGATAATATTCGCAAGGGTTTATGTTTGTGTATATGTGGACGTGGGTTAGTGCCGAACCATCAAAGTCGCTATAAATTAACGGCACAGCTTCCTCGTTCCCGGAGATCGTTAAGTGCCTGTGTGTCCCACACCGTGTTGCGTCGTTAATCATCGGACGAAGACGTTTTGCATCGCGGGCTTGAGGTTTCCTCGGACGCTATTTCATCACATCTGTGTGTATATTCGATCATTTCCAGCTTTCGTTCATTTCTGTCTCTCCTTTAATTAAGAGGGTTTGATTCCTCTCTGGCAAAGATCGAGGGAATCCATCGTGGGAAGCCTCGAAACAATTCGAAGTGAAAGAAAAATATTTCGAAACTTTTATCGCGCAAGGAATGAGGAAAAAAATAGATTTTTTGGGCCCAAAATTGTTTTCGATCGCTGGCGATAAAGACTTGGCATCGCCAACGAGTTCTCTCATCTTTGCCAACTCTCTTCTCGTTCGTCTTGGAGGAAAGTGAGAATTTCGTTGGAGCCAGATGCTTTCCACGACTCCAACGGCACCCTGTCCCGTCTGCTGGTAACGCGAGAGTCTTTTCGTCGGTGAGAAATCGTCACACACTCTCTATGGATGTGAATCAAAATGTGAGAAAGGAAAAAGCTACCGAGTTGGTTGGCAATATGCCATGCCAGCAGAAACCATCATTCGGCAGTTCCGAGAAGAACAAAAAAAGGCACAAAACTCACAATTGATTTCGGAGCTCTTGTCCTTTCGCCAGCAATTTCGGAAAATCCTGGATATATCCAGCAACAACCATTCCGTTATCACCAAAACTACAAAATTCATCTCTGAACCCTTTTTCTCTCCAAATCTCAGCCCCTGCGCAGACCGGTCAAGCAGAAACGTCTCTCTTCCCTTTTTTCACTACGAAACTCCAACTGTCACACTCGCTGGACTTCTCGCAACAAACGGCGAGGAATGGAATGCGAGTTAGTTAACATTTGCTGCGGCAGCACACTCGTGAGGGGGACGAATAAACGTAACACCATGACCAGAGATAATGAGACATGGAACGCAACACTGCACCTTTCTACTGCGGAATGAATTCCATTCCGGAAATCATTTTTTTCTCAAAATCAATCTGCGAGAGTATTTTTATTTTCACCTCCTACTGACGAGTGACTCGGACGAGTGTCAAGCCCCGACTTGACGCCACTAAAAGTAAAATTTGATTAGAAAAGATGAATATTTTGTTGGACACGTTCGACTGAACTTTTTTTGTAATAATCCCAAAAATATGTCATTCCAGCGAGAGATATTCTAGAAAGTCTCGTTGGCAGGCAAATTCTTGTCATTCCAATCGTAAATTTTGCTGATGGTTCCGTTAGAGACGCTGCCGAAATGAGGAAAATGTTGAAATTATCCAAAAGTATTAAGTTTACCGTGTTCAATAAAATATCAACGTTTTTTAACAAAATTACATTTCCAGAGTGTATCAAAAATTGTCAAACATTGCTTGACGCGAAAATGCTGATGGGAACCGAATCAAAAAAGTGGGACGATCGTGGTCTGTTCCTGATCGCAAATTCTAGTCAGAATCACACACATTCCCATCCATGAGGCCACCTAATACGTCAGAGTCAAAATCGAATGCAGTGGAGCGTGTAATCTTGATGGTGGTGACTTTGCAAATCCGGATAGACGGTTATTGCTCGGACGCAATATCGACGCTGACATGCACACACAGAAGAATACACATAGATATGATTTGGCTGGATACGTGTTCGAAATCCAGTCGGAAAGCTTTTGAAAGCTTATTTGGATGGCGCATGCACACACACAGCTGAAAACTCGTTATATATCTGATTTAGCGCGTCGTGCGAACAGAGGAATCGCAATGTCTAGCGTACACCAAGATCCCAGAGTCAAAAGGGCGGATCATCATCGAGTTTCTCGAAAATGTACAGCCTCCTTTCACGAAGTTAGTGGAGTTCTTATCCATCGATTGTCAGCGAACAAAAGGTCGTAAACCAGACAACTTTACCTGTTGAAGGGTCTCGGTAACGCCCTTTTGCACGCTAAACCTCAATACAGATATACTCGTTCTAGTAGGATGACTCGCCCGCGGGAAATGGAGCGGAGTGGCTATAAAAGTTGCTATCACAGACGCGAGATAACGCCGATACCGTTAGCGGCTATCCGGCAACCGTATAGCCGCGTCATTCTGTCCCTCTCTCTCTCTCTTTCTTGCTTTGGATCGCATCGGAGCTTGGAGCAAAATCGGATTCGGATAAATCCTCATAAGCTTCCCCCTCCGGCTTCTCCATTCTTTCTCGCTCTCCCTACAAAAAGTGTTTGTGTGTGTGTATAAAACCAGGAAAAATCCATTCTCCAACAAGCTTCCTCGTCGTGCCAACCCCTTTTGTTGGAACGTTCCCGTTTTCGGTCCATCGTTCGAACGAGATTTTTTCGACAATGTCAAGATTTTGGAACGTTATCGTCCGTCTGGGGTTCTAGAAGAAAAAAAACGCCGGTATCTCGCTTCCTCCTTTCTGCTGCTGCCGATACGGAAACGAGCCGTAAAATTATTCTCTCGTCAGATCTTCTAGTAATTTTTTTGTCCACTAAAAAATCCTCTTCCTTGCGGTAGCCAGATATTTGACAGTCCGCGCAAAGACTCAAAGTTGAAAGTAGGAATAAGAAGAGCGTTCCACTCTGTAAGGATAATTTATTTTTTTCCTTCGGTCTTTTCTAACAAAGTGATCAGAAGTTTGCAAAAGGGTGCGGTAATTGCAGCCCTAATTGCCCTTTCGCGCGATTTCTGGGCGTATATCCGCAGGAACGAGAGGAAGAGAGCGAGTGAGACGCCGGCAACTTGTCTGCCACAATTTTTGCACCCTTTCCGCATCCTTCATCCACGCTGCGGTGTCCGCGCTCCCACAAAGGGCCTCGACCCTCCATCATTCCTGTAGCGAGACAACTTGGACCGAATATGCTAATTATCGCGAGCTAAAGAAACTGCTCGCTCGCGGCAGTTGCCAAAGCTTCGCCCAACGAGCAAAGGAGCTTAACAGAAATCTAAAACTGCGTGGGTGCTGGTCCCTGCAATGAGAACGTAAGAGATATCGACAAAGGCGAAAGGGATTGAGAACGATAAAACGAAGAACAAGTGAGCAGAGGGGGAAAAACGAGCGAGCGAACAAAACGAAAGGAAAAAGGTAATCCTCCTCGCCTACGGGAGATTGTGGGAGACGGCGATGATTCCAGGCTCCGAAGGAAAAAAACACATAAAACGAAACAGAATTAAAAAAAAAACAGCAAAGGGTAGAGATAAGAGAAAAAAACAAAGGAGAACGAACAAAAAGAGGAAACAAATGCCTGGGCGGTGCATATGTATTCAATATATATATATACATCCCTATAGATTCGTACGACTGTGTTTATATTTTCATGTATAAGCCCCGCTGTCTATACGGTGTATATGCAGAAGAGAGTGTCTGGCTTTGCGTGCTCTCATGCGGTATATCGAAGCCGATCAATACCCATACAGGAACCCACAGTTGAATACAAGGGACTCTCGCAAGCTCGACATTGTTCCTGGTCCCGGAACCGCAAAATTTTTATTTTCTATATACTCGTTGCATTACCAATATTGCAGCATTGCAAATTTCAACAAATTTCACGATCTTCCAGTAGCTAAGGTGAGAAAGGTTTCGAAGTTTCCAAAAAATTCCTCAGCCATTCGACGCGATGGCAACATGAATTTCAAAACCTCGCATCAAAATTCATCATGTTTTTTTCCCAATTCCAAATACTTTTTTGAAAGATACGGAAACTTGTTGGGGATCGGTGATAACTTGTGGACATGGGGACGCATCGCGATGTTGACTCATGAAGAAAACATGAGTGCAAGCTCGATTCTAATCACGTTCAGAAAACGAAGGACACTACACAACGTTTCAACATTTTTCTGAATACGGGAGGTGCGAATTGAGGAATTTACTTCATTTTGGGAGCTCGAAAATGTGACGTACCGATCGCGCACCTTTCTCACCAGGAATCTTTACCAAAAGACAATACGCAAGGCCGTTCAGCCTTGTCTCGTACGAACACGCAATCACAAGTACGTCGAAAATCTACACAAAGTTCTGCCGACGAAAAATTGACAGAGAAAAAATACTGGACAAGTTAATTTTTCGAAAGACAAAGTGAAATCGTGTCAACACTAATTTAACAGCAAATTAAACGTCGTAAGGATAACGCGCGTGGTAAAGCAACAATTTTTAAAAACGTCCCCGTTCCCCCCGCCCAAAAGAGCTAAGCCCACGATAAAAGTATCTGATAATTGGCGTATACGAAAGCATGATGGCCGAGCGAGGCGGAGCTCCCTTCGTACACACACATGCGTGTGTGCTCGTGTATATACGTTCATCGGGGCTTTTGTGTCAGTCAGAAATAAGAGGGTGGAAGAGAGAAAGAAAAATAAGGGGGAAACCTGAATAGGGAACGAAAGAAAGGTAAAATGCTCGAGACGGAAAAAGAGAGAGAGAGAGAGAGAACTGCTGCGAAGCCTCGTTGCAATCGTCCCACGATTTAACCTCGAGAGACAACTCGACCTTCCTATCCCCCAGGATCTTTGCAATGACTGCCTCTTATTCTTCGCTTCTTTCTCCTCATTCCCTTTCCTGCCCCGTCATTTTTCCTCTTCGCTCATCCTAACCGTTCGTTCATTTGACAATTTGAATTAAAAACACATTTTTTAGTCTATGAGCTTCATTGAAGCATGAGGACTCAAACACATAATTTCCGAAGAGAAGCTGCAATGAGTATTTTGGAAAAAAAAAATTATTAATACGTGCAATATTTTTGCAATAATCGAAATTATTATTCAGCGATACAAAAACGAATAATGGAGACTCGTCAAATTGCATATGGAGAATAGATCGTTGAGGTGATTTTTCCGTACGAGTTCTGAGTGCCAAAAACTCACCCCCTAAAGCTGTTGATGCGTTTTGTTCACGCGAATAGCCACGGTATTCGTTAGGGGTCAGAATATAAAGAGGAGTGTATTGGTGTCATGGGATTGACCATTCCTGGTGACCACATCGTCGTTGTAAGCGCACATTGTCTCTCGAGGGTCGCCATATCCCTTTTCGCCCCTCTATTTTCTTCCTCCTGTGGAACGAGCCCTTCCACGAGGCATAACTTCGAGTTGTCGAGGGACTTTGTGTCTCGGTTTATTGGCAGACTCTGCCAAAGAGATTGTAAGTGGAAGAGCGTGCGAAAAGAAATAAAAGCAAAAGGGAGAGAAAAACATTGCGCCCTCTTTTGAGAGAATGCTGAAGTTCCAGACATCGAATGATGAAACGGAAGCTCATCCGCGGTTGCCCTCATCATCGAGAGGAACTGTCAGAAAGCGTTTATGAAAGCGATCGGAGAATAGAAAAGACCGAATAGGATAGAAAAAGATGAAGAAAATGAGAACAATGTCCATGCCAAGAAACGGGGGGAACGGAATGACAAAATGATCGATACGGAGATTACGCGAAACCACAAAATTACATAAAACTGTGAGAAACGTTGTTCTCTAATTTCTGCAGCGATGTTACGAGCTTGGGGAGTTGTTACTGCTAGACTCGGTAATATTGTTGCGGATATTAGAGCACTCCCTCGTGACGAAGGCAGTTCTGGGATGATACAAAAAATGAAAAACTACGTTACAGCGTTACAATATCCGAGTACGAGTTCACAAACGTCTTTTATGCTCTTCGGAGCCTCCAATATTCTTTCTCAAGATATCCGGCGTTCTTTGCTGGCTCAATTCTTCTACGTTTTTATTTTTCATGTCCTCCCTATCTCGTTTTATGGAGTGAGCAGCAAACGAAAGGGCATAACCCGTATGAGTTTACGTGTCAAGTCGTCTGGGTCATGCTTTTTCTTTTTACAAGTCGATATTTTCGTTCGGTACACTGCATGGACGAGTCCTCTGCTCGTTTTGTTTCATTCATAAGCATGACTGTGTAGGGAATGTGTGAGGGAGTGTACTGCATGCGTTTTCACGCCCTCGCGTGAGAGCATGAAATATTTATTGAGCTCGGGAGAAGCGTTTTTCCATGCGGCAACATTTTCGCTTCCGAATCTTTTCGTTTTCCATCGAATCACAGGCTTGACCTTTCGTACAGTGCGTCGTATTAATACAAACCATCAGGACATTTTCCACTCAATCGCATTCGTGTCTGTTGAGCATAAAAAAAACGCTACAGTATCTTGTAAAACTAACGAAAACCTCCAATCAACTCTGAAGCCATTTTGGTTTCCACTCCATTTTACTGAACGTCCTCTTCGTCCAAAAAAGCTTGTAATCCGAATGAATCGACGTGTTGAATTTTGAGACTCTCGTCCTCTGGTTCGCTTGACACATGAATTCCTTTCTTTTCGGTGGATCATACATATTTAAGGTCTCATTGAATGAGAGAAGACTGAATTTTCGTGGGAATGTGTGTTTTTTTGTGCTGCTGTTTCGGCGCTACTGCTCGTGCATATAAAAATACGTGGAGGTGTCAGTCGCCATTACGACTGCTTGAAATTGCATCCGACTTGTATATATTCATTCAATAATTCCATTAGACTCAATCCCTCCGTCCCTGTCTCGTCTGCTATTCCCAGCGAGTACACACGAATTTATGCGAGCACTCGGTGTCCATAAACCGCGAGTAAACGTAATTCTGAAATCCAGCCCGAAGGTGAAAAAGAAAAATGCCAATTTTATAGCGTGTAATTTCATCCCCTTGGAAACGTGATTTTAGAGTAAATCGTGACATCACGTCTTGCTCGTCATCGAGAGCCGCGAAACGCTCCCTCGTTCTCCTCTCGAATTCTCTCTCTAAATTGTACTTACAAGTTAAACTCAACGTCCGCGTTACACGCAACGAATACAGACGCTTGTATTTACTTCGCGATTATGGATACTTTGGGATGAGTGTAAATGGCTGGCACCAACCGCGAGAGAATATTTTCGATTCCCATGGCATAACCAACAAAAATAAGACAAAATTGTAGATTCGCTGTGTACACGCCTCTTGAAGATTTTTTTTTTTTTACAGACACAAAGTTATACTTACCAGTACGAAACATTATTGAGATTCGCGGAGTACAGACTGAATCATCAGTCAGAAATGTGCTTATAATTAAAAACGTTAACAAACGTTTTTTTTCTCTTTTACTAATTATATTTTCTGGTCATCGTACTGGCGCGTACTTAATATTATGGAGCTCATCATTGGATCATTTTCAACCTAGAGACCATGGTCTCAGTATCCACTTATATGTTACGAGACACGCGGGCGAGTTATGGTCAATGATCAGATACGGAAATTATACACATTAGTATTCACGTTTTTTATTCTCAGTCGCCTGTTGGGTACTTTTAGTAATAAGGAAGATAGCTTTGTCATTGAATCGATGCTCATATGCTTGCCTTCGAATGCACGAACGTCTCTAATAATAATAACATAAAAATAATGTAAAAATCATTTTATCGTCAATATAGTAATGATGAAAATAATAAGTTCGTTTATCGCAGCCAGAGTGTCTGCGTGTAGCCGTTGAATAAATTGTGAATTGAATCTAACGCCGTCTCCATGTTGGCCCACGCGATTTTTCTCCCAAGTCCGGATAAACGTTTAGAGGAATCTTAAAAAAATAGCAGAAAATTGCGAAAATGCATATTTATTTGTAAACGTATACGAAACGGAATAACCGGATATCGCGAGCGAGACGCACGGTGCGTTCACGAAATAAGATATTATAATCTCGCTCAGGGTTATAAATATTATTGCGGCGACGCCTGCATTACCGCGAGGCGTCGTAAAGACGGTGAACGTGTTGCCCCGAGGTCCAGCTACTCAACCCCAAGGCGCCATTGCTCCTGTCGTTGCTACTCTCTGAATCTCCTTCCCTCTCTCTTTCTCGATCCTTGTCCCTCGTTTGTTCTTTATTTTTCCTCTCATCTCTTTCTCTCTATCTTACTCCCTTTGTACAGAAAAATACAGAGTGTAAAGCTCTCCGAAGTGTGTGTGTGTGTGTGCTACACACAGTTAGCCACTTAAGTTGAGACGAAAGTTAAGGTGGAGCTGGCACATTGGGTGTCCCGAGCGTAACATTTTAGGAAGCTTCTGCGTTCTATGTCGCCATGTCTCTCTATCGCTAACCTTCCTTTGCCTTATTATGCCCGTAAATATCATTGATACCACGAGCCCGATTAGAAGTAACTGGAAAAAAATTCGTTGCTTCTCGTTGCGGAGAAAATAAGTAAAAAATAGGCAAAAAGGGAGAAGGTGGAAAATTACCCAAAGATCGAAAATGTGGATATTTGTTAACTCGATTTTTTTGCTATTATAATAATAGTATCTGACAGACTTTTTTCGTTATCGCAAAGTCGAGGATTATTATGATGGAGTTTAATAAATATTCATGGAGACCTGCAGATTAAATTACGAAAATATAATTGATGAAAAATCGTAAAGACTCTGTCCCAGGAGCTCCTGGAATCTCCAGGCAAAAATAAACGAAGACTTCCATTTTTCAACGTGCCATCTCGCGCACGATAAGAATTCTCCGCGTTATAAGAAATGGATAAGGGAAAATTCTTTGCGGGTGAATCTTACGCGCGTCATATAAGTCGGGGAGGTAGAGAAAACGAGAAAAAGCAAAGTGACGATCGGGTAGGGAACGCTCCGAGCAGCGAGCAACTCGATTTTTCCAGCATCGTTGGTTGGAAAAAACTCCTGCCAATACACCCTCGTGCATTACAATCTATATTCATGCGTTTCCAATATCCTCGCTGCATTCACCCTCTAATACAACTTTTCTATCTCTCTCGATGCTTCTCCTGCTCTGGTGTAAGTTTTTGCTTCACGATGAGAATTCACGTACGTGACATCGACGTCCATGTTCCGGCTCGTTCAGCGCGTACGTAAATGAACGAATGTATGGGACATTCCAAGTCATAGGAATTTTATCGCTGGTTGTATAATTTTTTAATTAATATGTTAATCGTACGATACAAAATTAAGGAATTTGAAAAAAAAGTCATATGGCAAAATTTTTTTTTTCCATGGCACTTTTTGGAAGCTAATAAATTGGATATTGCCTGAGAAGAGAGTAAACAAACACTGTTATTCCATTTGCCTTTGAATGGAACGAATTTTTGTGCAGAACATATTCGATCGCAATCGGAATTTTGACAATAATTAGGTCCTCTAAAAAAATACTCGTTACATGTACGAGACAGCGTATGAGAAATTTTTCATGGTACCGCCTCGATGTATTATCAATTTATGAAAACATTTTTCTCTCATCGCTATTTCTCGTAGCGCCACTTCGATCACGCAGCTTCTGCTTTTTTGCCTATCCCGCCGTGAAATGAGACTGCGGCCCTGGTTTTCTCGCGACTCGTCTCGCGTCTTTTGCACTCGCTCTTTTATCTAGCTTTGCTCTCGCTCTCTCTCTCTCTCGCTCCTCTGCTGCTGCTTTCCCCTTCTTTGTATTTTATTTTCTCCCCTCTTTTTCTCAATTTTCTTCTCTTTTCCCATCCCCCCACGGGCAGACCCACGCCCGTTTTCCATCGGTTTTTCCCCCTCTTCGTTTAACTAACACACTTACATTTTCATCGGAAATTTCTTTTTCTTTCTCTCTTTTTTTTCTGTTCTTTCTGTTTTCTCTTCTTTCTCTGATATTAGCAATATCATCCCCACAAATTTATTTCCTCTGCACACGCCTATAGATATCTCGCTTTTACACACAATTTAGCAAGCACGAGAATTCGTCTCGGTGTTGGTAAATCTCTCTCTCTCTCTCTCTTTCTCTTGCTCTCTTGCTCGCTCGCTCGGTTCGATCCTCTCGGGCACACGGTTTCATTGGAGCGTTCGCCCCACCTCAGAGCCACCGAGAATACATATTTCACAGACATTCATGATGGCCGCCGCGCATCTGTGCGAACCTGTCTGGATCTGCGGCGCTGCTGCTGCTGCTGCTGCGGATCGTCTATTCTCTGTCTCTCTCGCTCATCCTCTCGATCTTTAGATCTTCCCCCTCCCCTGCTTAACCCCACACTCCCTTTCTCTCCTTCCCTGCCTGGATTTCTGCCGTGGCGGGGACTTTTCCCTTTCACGAACTGGCCAAAGCGCGACCAACGCCACTCCACGGCCAAAGAGAACGTTCGCTTAAGCCTCGCATCGGCTGGTCCAGCCACGCTCGTGCGATCGAGCCATTTTACCTTCCCCTTATTCTCGCTTCGCCTGCTCCTACAGGGCGATTCATAATTCACATCGTTTCCTCAAAATCTTCAAAAATTCATCAAATTTAAAAAGAAAAATGTATTTTAGGAAAATTTCTTCAAATTTTTCCCCATAAAAAATTATAATTGGAAAAAAAGCTGCCAAATTATTTCCGAATGGTTTTGGGTCCCTGTTATTTTCCATTTTTACTTTAAATGAATAAAATATACAAATATCATCGTAACACTGCTGTTGACCTTAAAAACTTTGATTCCCATGAAAATGCCATTTAGGAGCGGATTTCCGGAGCAGGAGAGTCCGGTCGGGTTGAAAATAAAAAGACGGTATAGAGAAAACGTTTCCGTAGCGATATTCTCGGTACGAGGTCTGAAAATGCTCGTACTTTGGTGGTCCGAGAGCCGATATCATCCAGTAGATGGGATACGGTATTGAGTGACCGACAGAGACGTTGAACATGAAGAAAAGTATGAGCGTGATCGTATAATAGACGAGGCACTATTCGCAACAGACTACCAGGGATAACCATTTCAGTGTTTGACGATAGAATTGTGTATGTGAAAAGAATATATGTCTGTGAACACACACTCAGAGATCTATTGGCCATAATGTATTTCATCGAACTATTCTCGGGTCTATAAAGTCAGCACTTATCCTTGTCGGAAGTGCGTATATTGCGATATGATTAATACATAAGAAAACGTTATATCCTTTGCATCATCGTGGTTTACTTTTTACAAGCGATGCATACGAGAGATTTGAAAGTGCTTCATGGATCGCTATAACGTGCACGTGCGTTGCAACTCTCGAGGGCTGCAGCTTGAATATTTTCCTGAGCGTCTCAGCCTCGCGTGGCGAAGCTACCGCGTGAGATGAGTCTCGTAGATACATACAGAACGGATGTATGCTCCTTGTGATGCCACCAAATTACTCGTATAATTGCATAATAAGCCTCCTCATACATTTGCAAACTTAAACTCGCCTTTTCAAGGAAATAAGCCACGAGGCATCGCCAGAGTCTTGCAGCTCTCGTAATAAGGGTGTATGTGCATTCTTGAGCTTATACCTCAGTGTGCAACGCTCGCCAAACAATTTTACCCAAGCCGGAGTAAGCCCAGCTCTCTCGTAGTCATTATTTATAATTATCAAAGCCTTTCGTATATATACTCATTGGCTATTATTCCGTGGATGGACGACGGACGGATCTTCGGTGGATGCGAGCAGCTCGTGTGCTTTACGACTCAACAATGCGGACGCTTTTGCTCGCTCATTTTGTTTGCTTTTGACTCTCGCGGGTTTGCGTGCAAATTGTACTACGATTGAATTTTTAAGTCTCTTTTGTCTATGACCACCCGGCTAGTCGTTTGAGCCGATAGCAAACATGTGACACTCGCATTTTATACGATTTAGTCGATTCTCTCGCGGTCGCACGTACGCGGTTGCGGATTTTTCTATTATTCACGAATGAAATGTTTTTTTTTCTCACGCAGCTGACTCGTTACTGTTATTTTTATTTTCTTTCAAGTCCAAGAACTTGTAAACAGCCTGAACTACGAGCCACGCTCATTACCGTAGATTCATTTATTTTCATGAGAGTTTTCGAAAAGTTAACCAATTCTGGCTAAAAGCATGCACCGCCGAAATCACGCTGCGAATGCCAAAAAACTTTTTTACTGCCACGGATTTCTTTGCTAAGAGACGAGCGACTTGAAACGCTTTTTTTTACTTTTTTTTCTTGCTCGAATACTTTCTTTGAGCGAATACGATGTACCTGGTCGATGCGAGTCACGAGCTATTCGACTCGAATAGAAAAGAGTCGTAAAGAGTGTATAATCCATCGGTAAGGATTAGGGAGTCAGGTTTACTCGTTTTATTAGGCCCTACGACTAGAAAAAGTAGTAAACGCCATGTTCGAGGAACATCTTCAGGGTCGTTACTTCGAATTGTTTTTTATTGGTGAAAGAAAAGGTCGTAGCCGAGGAAAGGAAAAAAAAATCGTGAAAGTTTGCTTCGTCGATGAGATTATCGAATAAAGAAAATTTCTTTGCTTCCAGATGGAAGATTTTCACTGGATATACAAGCGAGGAACATGTCGCGCATGGATTCCACGGAAAATTGCTCGGCGAATCGATGGACTGAATTTTTTCCAAGTGGATGAATCCTCCGAGTCAAAGTTCTCTTCGTAAGAAGTGTCCGAGCGCTTGGCGAGCTTTTTCCTTCACCGTCGGACTTGTGCAGTCATCCCTTCCATCGCGCCGCTCAACGCGGTTGACAAAAATACCTGAAGATGGCATCAGCTAACGAGGATTTTTTCCGACCGAATCATCGCGCCCGACGGCCACGAAAAAAGGTGAATCCGATTATTTTTTCACTGGCAACCGAAGCTCGAACCTTTCGAAATTTATTTTTGAAAAAATCGTATCTGAAGCTCTGAGAAGAATAAATAATTATTGCCGTAATTATACCGAAAAGGGCACGCTCGAGCAATTAGTGAGTATAAATCATAAAACGTGATTTTTAATGGCGTGTTTCTCTCGTTGAAACGAGCGTAGAGTGTATTAAAAATATTTTTACGATCCTGCCGATGACTCAGACTAATGAATATGCCACCACACGTTTGCAGATCTAAATGCAGAGTTCTGTACAATTTTCTTATTGATTTTTTTTTTTTT
>JBAJMU010000005.1:7836457-7956402 GCA_037952995.1 Hyposoter didymator
TTTTTTTTTTTTTTTTTTAATTCAATTCGTAAATCATGGTGGACTGCGGATTTTTTAAATTTATCGCTTGTATTGTATGGTTGACGTATGCGAATGAGGAAGAGAGGAAAAGATGAAAATGACAAATTTCCCTTGCAGGATTCGTCGCTTTTAGCCTCGCGAGGTGAAAGAGCGAAGAGAAAAACAGGAAAAAATGCAAAGGAGCACTGTGCAAATGAAACTAACGGATTCCACGAGCAGCTTGATGAAATAACATCTCGAGTTTTCGGTCCAAGGTCTTGGGGTCTGAGCAAAACTAGATATGATAATATTCTATGGATTTGGCAGCAGCGGTTCCCAGGCCCGGTGCTTGTCGGTATATCGAAAAGGATTACAAGGACACAATCGAGAGAAAAAATGAAGCCGCTTGGGTCGTAATGAAGCAATAATTTAACGGATCCGAGGGAATATTACCGGTCGAGTAACATTTTTCGATTAAAGATTTTAAGGCCTTTTAGCGAAAGGTCGTGCCGGTGTCTCGAGTTATCTGAACTACTCACGAGCAAATGTCAACCGCACTAATCTTTATACGAATGTTTCAGTGAACCAGGGCTCTCTTTAAGTTGGTACAACGTTCCATTGGATTTCTATGCGAAGGCCTTGTTTCTGAGTCGAACTGTCATCTATGCGATGGATCATGACAACCCGTTAAAGCTGGAAACACAGGAGCCCGATCTTCCATCGGTGGTACAACAGATTTCCGAACATTTTTACAGGAAAAGACTGTGTTGGTGTTTCTCGTCGTCTCTCTCCCTCTCTCTTTCTCTCTCGCTCTCGAGTCCTCTGCTCGTCCAGTCGAAGAATGCAGGAGAATGAAGGAACAGAGAGGAAAAAAAGCGAGCGAGTCTGAAGGCGAGAAGCTTTCCGTGTTCGTCGCAGGGTGGCGCCAGACTCCACTCTATCGCTGCGTAGGGGGTGGCTTTGTAAGGTCGCACGCTTTGGGAAAGAGGAGCGAGAGAGCACGAAGAGCCGACGCTTTCAACCGACCAACCAGCTGAACCACGTAGACCGAGGCCCGCAGGCGCGTTGGGTCAAATGGATGTTGAGCAAAGGGGATGGAAACCGCGCAGGACAAGCTGAATAAAGATGGACGACAGCCAGAGAGAAAGAGAGAGAGAGAGAGAGAGAGCGAGAGAGAAAGAGAAGCGAGGGTCGGGAAGAAGCGAGAGCGAGATAACGCGGAGACAGGGACGAGAGGTGGTTCCAGACCCTGCGCGTTATCGAGCTTCACCCCTCCAGACTCTACCACCCGGTACGTTTCACCCTCGGTATTGCCAGAGTCCAGGACGAAGCATCTCCCTCGTACGAGGGCGACAGCATCGGGCGTTCCATCGTCCTGAGAACAAGACTTTTCGAGGGCGAGTCCAGACTCGAGCTCGACGAGAGCTGGAGGACTCGCGCAGTGCGGCGCCGCGTGGCTCTCGACGTTTAGCATCCCCCGAAGATGCACCAACGAACACAGAAGCGGCTTAAGAAGCGACAGAGTTGGTGGTCGACTGGCGGTCTGTCCACAGAGCAGTTCGAGTCGCCGAGGACATTGCTCCGAGTCTCTCAACGCTCGATCCCAGGAGAATATTCAGAAAATAAAGAAAACGACATCGTACAGAAAAGAAGAGACGAAATTAAAATGTCAACCAGCTAAAGAGTGCAACGACGTTCCAAGGATTCTAGTGAAGGAAAGTAAAGACTTGGACGAAAAAGCGCCGACAGCTTCTCTTCTATCTCTACCACTTTCAAGCATACAGACGTTTCCGAGATTCGTGCGAGTGTTGACGTTCTACGTGACGCTGTTTGGTACAGCTGCAGTACCGCCAGCAGCCCCGGTCGTCGTCGCGATTCACTCCTCCCTGGGGCCGGGTCAGAGCCGCGACTACGGGACGTTCCCAGTCGGACACGAACCGCGCGCCGAGCACGTTGGACAACAACCATTCGTACATACACATGCACAGACCGTACTCACACAACAGTATCACGATCTCACGGACGTTCGCGTCATCGGAGCAGCCTCTCGTCAGTCACGCTTACGTGTTTCTCCACCGAGTCAAAAAGATCGAGAATCCTTCTGCTATTTTTTCCATTCACAAGGGTGGTGCGGTTATTTATTTACGCCAGTCGACGACACTTTTAACGAGATACCGGACCCACCGACGAGACGTCAACGAGACTTTCAAACTTCGATCAGATGGACCTGTCACTTTGATCTGTCAACGTCACCAGCCTCGTTTCTCCTGCTTTAAACAAACACACATGCCAAGAGCATGGAGAAAAAAAAACAAGAGACGAGATGAAAGGTCTTACACGCCCATTTGCACGTAAGCACTGATAGGCTCGGAGACAGCTGATGATGACAGTGCGGGGAGAGGGAAGGAGAGTGGGGATCCATGGCTCGGACTCGGAGGGACATGCTGAGTGAGCTTCTGCTTTGGAAGCACGTAGGATGTTGCTTGAAAATATGAGGTTAGTCTTTTAATAGTTTTATTTGAATCGATAAAATTAATGTTGCGATTTATCAAACTTGTAGCTCGTCGATTTTTTTTTTTCGTCACCATTTTTCTGTTTTTTTTTTTTTTTCGTGATTATTTTCTATTGTTTTTCGTAGTTTTTGGTCAACTCGAATTTTCGTGCGTGTTGGCAGAGCTCGGTAGAGACTCCACGAGGGAATTATCGATCGGCTATTACCATTTGGAAAGGCTCGTATTTTAGTGAAGGGGTGTAAAAAGAAAAGGACGGGAAGAGCAGCACCGAACAGCAGGCAACCAGCCGAGCGCCCGAGTACGATGGGTCCTATAGTTCCCCGGGGTATCCCACGCGATCGCCACATCTCCCTCTCTCTCTGCCCTGCGATCGTCCAACTCCTTTCGGCCTCTGGCATCGTAATCCTCTTTTTTTTCAGTCAATCTCGCTTTTCACCCCCGAATGGAAAAGGACGCATTGATTCACGCGCTTCCCTTGCCTTCAACGGGGACGCAGGCGCGTTTATAATTCTTGTCTGCCAGTCACAGCGTTCGTACGCGGCGTCGATGCAGTTGCACTTGGAAGTGCATTCGAGATTCTGCCGGCTGCTGCCACACGAACACGCCTCGTTGTTCCCTCCAGAGCGAGTCGTTAATAACTCCAGTTTGATTTATGTCCACAGGCAGATGCGAGCGCTCTGCAAAACATGCTCCAGCTCGCTCGATTCTACACTGGAAATATTACGAGCTGCTGATACACGTGGCGGACAAAATTGGGAGGAAAAAGAGCCAATCAGCTTCCTGGCGATGGACGATCGATCGAGCTGCAGCTTCACGACCAGATCATTCCATCTCGTTCTCGCGGTAAGATATCATCGTTTACCTCCTTCTAAATAAAACACACAAATCTCACGATTTTTCACCACCAACTCTACCTTTTTCGATTGTTTCTTCATTCCAGATCATCAGCTGGCAAAATCTCCGTCCAAATGGTCTTCGGTGAGAAATGTGGAACCCCCTGGACGTATACTGAATGTATCCTGAGTGTATTCTTTTCCGGTATACCTTCAGTATACGTAACAGGAGGCCACACTGTTCAACGCTGCATTTCGTAACATTCTCCATCCGCTCTGCAATTTTCGGCCAACATTTTCATCCGTTGACATCGAAAGAACGTCCTGGAGACTCGTCGCCATTCAACATGCATTAGACTAAGAAACAAACGTCATATTAACCATGTAACATTTTTGTAAACCGACGAATATTCACCACTCGATTATTATTAGCGAGATTTTTTTTTTATGGGTTACCATGAGGATTTTGTATTATTCTGCGATAAAATACCTTAAGGAATATTGTAATTCTTGTGTATATGAATTCTGAAACATTTTTCACGAGGCACTCGTACGAAATCGAAGCACGTCTGTGATTTATCGAATAAAATTGAACGAAAAATACTTTTGTAGAACCGAGTCTTTTCTAACGCTCCACTGTTCTCGCATGAAGAAACATACGTGACATAAAAAAACGTCAAGTGCGATATACGGGTCGAGAAGTTGGTAAAAAAAAATTTACGATGACGATCGAGTATCTAAAAAGAGCCATGAGCACACTCGTCCAGCCTTCAATCTTTTTCAAATTAATTTACCACTGGAATGAACTTAACGAGCTCAAATGAAGCATCACGCGCGGCTGAGAGCTTCGTTATAACGGAGTTGAATTAACTTTCGAGAAAAAGCTATTTTCCGGTCCATCTCTTGGACGTCCTGACGAGAAGATCATAAAACTTTCACCCTTTTAGAGGGCACGGAAAAAAAGAGTTTGGCGCGTGGTGGGGATGGACGTTCGGGGTTACGTGAGTCGAGAAAAATTTCTAAAAGGGTTGGAGAAAGTCGACTGGACACAATGATCAGAAAAAGATGCCTCGGGAAATTAGAAAGTTGGGAAAAAGGGTTTACACCCTGATGGACAGCAAAAAAAGGGAAGGGGGCAAATTTCTCTTTTTTTTCGATCTCGAAGATCTTAAAGAGTTAGTCAGTTTTTTCTGAACTCGCAGACACAAACGTTCGTCTTCGAGTCCCATAGATCGGTCGGTGTGTCTTGTGGAAATGAAGTTTATACGAGAGGTAGAGAAAAGTTGATTGCTCGACTTAATTGCCCCATAAAACGATTGGTCGTTGCGGTTAGTGAATTGCCACCGAGCGAGAACTGTTACGCGTCGAAGTGTCCGAGTGCAATAAACATGCGGGCGGCTAGAGGGTGAAAATTCCGGATGAATTATTTTATCGTAAATAAACATTGGACAATGAAAAACAAAGTATTTCTCGAAAATTGTCAATTTTTCAAAAGACGCTGAACATCGCGAGAGAAGTTGAGAAGTTAATTCGGAACAATGGCTGTATTTGTAAATATAGGCGTTGAGATCCCATTTTACCATCAATGACCTTTCCGCCTAGAGATACAACCCCTCGCCGTTCGTTAAGTTCTCATGCCGGTGGTTAAAAACATTTGGCACAATTGGAAGGGCTTGTTCGAGGCATTTTAAGTAGCTAGTCAGGTGTTTCGAGACATTGAGTGAAGAGGAGCACTTGAGCAACGAAAATTGCTACGATCGGTGGGGTTGGTAGCCAGGTTGTTGATAAGAGGGTGGGTGGGGTGTGTCCATGTCGTCAAGGGTACAAGGGATGCGCTATGAAATCTACTAAAAATGGCTGTGGCGTCGAAACGTCTCAGTGACAACGTAGGGTTGACAAGAGGAACAGCAGAGCGAACGAGAACGAGAGAGAAAGAGGGAAGAGGGTGGTAGAAACGCGAGCGAGAGAGAAAAGGATTGTAGGGAATTGGAGCGAGTGGGAGCGAGAGGAAAACCAAGGGAACGAATGAGGTAGTGAGAGAAGAAAACTAAAATGTAGAGAATCCGGGAGCACGAGAGCGAGGGAGATAAAGAGCGAGAGAGATATTCTTCCATCGGCCAATGAGGCAGCGTTCTCTTTTGGTGGCCCAACCCCTGGGCCAACATGGCCGCCGTGTACCAAAGGGAAACTCGAATATACGGGACTCGTTGGGGGACCTTTTCGAGCATCGGATTCCTGGCTTTCGTTCTTCGTGAGATAGAACGCGAGCTAATGCAGAAAAATGAAACTGATAGAGAGAGAGAGAGAGAGAGAGAGAGAGAGAGAGAGAGAGAGAGAGAGAGGCGAGCAAAAGAGAATGGTGGGTGGGGTTGTTCTCTGGCTACGTCAGCCATCATGGGATGCTGTGAGCTACGAGAATTTCGAGCTCGCTGTTACAGCCTCCGAGCAACAGAATTATACAGTAGTATCGTTTTTTATCTCGACAATGTTTGCCACGTTATCAATTCTCAATCTTTCGTAACTCAACATTCATTAAAATTCACACTAAAAAATCAATTAGAGCAATGGGAGCAAAAGTTTCTTACGTTGCAGCCATGCACCTCTTTGCAGGTATGTTGGTTCTTGCCTATAAATAAACTGCAATATGATCTCACGCGTTTGCCATTTCACGATAAATCGATTTTTATCAGAAACGCTATCCTCCTTAAGTTCGCGGCAAATAAATGCAAAATCTTTCGAGTAATCAGTATTCTCGTTATCTACAGGTCAGCGAACCGTAATCTTAGGTGTGGCCTGTCTCATAAATCGTATTTTCAAGATAAAACGTTATTAGCGTTCAAACATTTTTAAATATTTTACAGGATTTGATTGCGATTCTTGAATTTCTTCTTTGTCTAGAACAGTAATTAACGATCGATACTAATTAGTTGTTAGAAATAGTGTAAACGCATCAGGCATGCAACGTCTCAGAGGATCGCGTTCTCGTGGTTGAAAACATTTGTCGAAATAATTGAATAATGAAAAAGATTAAAAACCGTGAAAATCTAGTAGCGAAATTTGTAAAATGTCAGTGTTTGGATAAAATTTATGGGGACAAAGTTAGCGACGAATTTGTCGGCGAAAAAGTGGTTTGTCAGAATTATTATCGAGCTGTGAACGAGCCAATGAGACGAGAGTTTTATTTTTGTTATCGCAGTCTGGTCTCGACGTTTTGTCTATTTTGCCTGGTATCCACAATCTCAACCACTTTTTTGTTGAGAGTTAGCCTTTCCGGCGCGATTTCTCATCGCGTACGTAGAGCCCTCCGTCGTCGACGGTTCTCTCATCACGCTGGCATTTATCCATCGCGTGCTTTAAATCTTTCACTCAGCAGTCTCGAGAATTCCGAGCAAAAGCACGAAAACTCGCTCCGACGCTGAGAGAGCGCTTTATCGCGAGACTAGCTTTCGTACCGCGCCCTCGAGACCAAATGGGAGAAAGAGGGCGCCTCGGTGCACCAGTTTGAGGTTCTCTCTGGAATTGATAGCTTTACGAGGGTGCACTCGCGATATATATCGTCACGAGAACGCGAGACGGGTCTGGCACGAAATTGTTTCTTGGATAGATAAACCGAAGGCATTGTCTAGCCCAGGTGTCTTCGTTTCCTTTGGAATGTACACCCAAAAGTATCATCGCGGGGTGGAATGTAATATTCCATTTTTCGAGCGTTTGTCGCTTTTTTACTCCTCTCTTTATTTTTATCTAGTGCTTACCATCCCGATAAATTTTATTCGAATCTAATTTATACTCAATTAACAAGAATTGTTGGGATGGATTGGAAGATCGTTAAAAAGATTTGTCTGTTTTTTATTTTTCGTTCTCGCACCTACGGAGAAAATTCCTAGCCATCACGATTTTTCAGATTCTCTCCGAACATTCTCGAGATTTATTCGACGTTGGATAATTATTATGAATTTGACGGTATATCAAAGAAATAAATAAAAAATCAAGACACGAAGGCCATTATTGCAATTTTCCTAAAAGTATGAACGCGAGAAGCGAGATCCCGCAAAGTTTTTTTTATGCTTGCAACGCTAAGGGTGGCTGGATGTCAGGCAGTTAATTTCATACTTAATGTCAGTCGGTATTCGCTCTCTAGTGAATTTTGGACTTTACTCCTTTACTTTGCAACGAAACGAGCCGCAGGTGAGCCGCACCGACTTGTAACGAAAATCTGAGGGTGAGAGAGATCGAGAATGTCAAGCGAGGATACAATTTAGCGCGAATATATTCCAATTTTTCTTTTTATCAGCCATAAAAAATGTCAAAAGCTCATTAACGTTTTTAATGAAAGTAAAAAATGAGTTTTCTTCGTCATCGTTGACTCTGCCCTGGAGATAAATGCTCGGATGACTGTAGAGTTCGTTGTTGACTAAATTTTTCATTCTACGGCCAAGAGGAAATTTGACGAACCGCTCAAGCCTCGAACCGCAATAAAATCATCCCGTTCTCGTGACTCGTGGAGTCTAAAAAATCACGATGTCGTTGCTTTGACTGACAACCCCAACAGCACCATAAAAAATCGTCAAAAAGTCAGACTACCCCTTGTAATCCTCCAATAAATATACGACACACAGACTCGCCCACAGAGTCAAAACAGACGAAATTCTTTTTTAACATTTTCTTTACTTCATCGTACATCCCGAAGATTTTTTAAATCATTACAAAAAATTTATTTATAAGTAAAAAATTGACTATTTCCACGATTGGCCTTTAGAAAGTGCTGATTGACGTTGAGCAGTTGTAAGAAGCTTAGCATTCAACGAATCGTTCGTTTTTCGTGACTTACCTCCGCAGGGTCGTGGCGGAAAGGCAGCTCAGCGCAGTGCCAGTAATCTGAAACAACAAAAAAAAGAATTAATGAAAAAAAGTTTTGTCGCCGTCATAAAAAGGGTACGAAGACTTCGGCTTCACCGAGGGGTCAGTAAAAGAAAGTGAGGTGAACAAAATTCTGACTGTGAGAAGAAATGAAAGAGGTGCGACATTCCGCCGGTCGGAGAAAGTTTTTTGCACCGCGCGCGCGAGTGACTCGCCAGTAAAAGGGTTGGAGAAAGTCACTCGATTTACAGCACCCTGTAAAAGTGACTGAAAGGGTTTTTTCCCTGTATGGTTCCGTTCTTCCGTTCGTGTCTTTTAAAACCGAGATTTCTTTTTTCTCCTGCTGGCCCGAACGAAAAAAGAAAACAGAGATTTCGCAGCTTTTCCTCAATTCGTGTAGTTCAGTCCGGTGAGAAAGATCGTCATTGACGGAAGAAAGCAGCAACTAAATTTGTGGGAACGTGCGAAAGGAATATCCACGGTGAGCGAATAATCGTGAGTCCGTTCGAATTAAATCGAAATCGATAATTAAATCGATTCTTTTTAACGGCTGGCACTCGGCGAACGACACAACCAATCTCAAACTTCCTACAAATATTTATAACCCTACACGCGAATGTGTGATTTTCTCGATGTTCTGTACGATCGTTAAACTCATCGCGAACGGCATTCGACTCTTGGCTAAAATCGTCTTTGTGTCGTTTCTCCGCGGTAGTAATTCGAAGAGAAGAAATGGAGGTGTTAACGAGATCGTAGACACTCGTCTACCCACGCGGGAGTATGTGAAGAAAAATATGCAAGTTGCGGATTTATCGAATTCCATCAAAATAGCGTCAAGATGTCTCTTTTCTTTTGAAACTACCGCGAATTATCGGAAGCACTTTGCGATAAATTGAATAATAAATAAAAATAAAGTTTTTACTAATAAACTTCTCAAGATTTAATTCGTGACTAAAACTGTGTAGGAATTGCGCTAACTTTGTGTGTATCGTGGGAAGAATAATGAAGTTTGTTGTCGCGGAAAGTTACTGGGATTCGCAGCTCGTGGTGGATTTAAATTTTGACATTTTTTTCTTGCCAGCGCGGGTGTTTATCGCGGCCAATAATTATTCCATTCGAGTATGTCGCGGGGATGAGCGTAAATCTGAATGAATTCAATTCGCTCGGGAACGTTCCAAAAGCTGTAATTTTTCGCGTTTATATTTCGTTTTTTTTCTTCCGCAACGACGTCAGCTGAAAATAATTTGGAATATTTGCATATGTCGCTCGTTCTTTATACGAAACATCGCCATTCTCGTTCTTAGCATTACGCGGGATATCGGCGTGTTGAAGAAGATACGAGAGACCTTCGCGAGGTAATCTCCGTGCTTTGGAAAACGTCAGAGAGTCCTTTGAGGGAGGTTTAAAGAAAAAAAACGGCACAAAAATCGAAGTGCAGTTAAAAGCGCGTATTACGAGTCTCTCGATCGCAAACTTTATTGCAACCGAACGGCCACTCGGAAACGATACCAACAAATGACAGAGCCGCGCGGTCACCATTTTTTTTTCTCCTTCCCTCTTTCTCTATTAATCTCTCGTTGCGCGTACCAATGCGCAAAAGAAACTCTGGATATTCCGAGTCTTTTACATTTTTATTCATTTATTGAGCACGTAAAAATAAGATAAAAGTAAAAAGTGAAACTATTGCGGATGAGGGTCGCGCAGTCCTGGCCTTCCTCCTTGTATTTGTTTCCCCACGACGCGAAACGGATCGACCGAATTTGGAAATTACACCCGATCGTACAAAGACGAAAGGGTTTGACGATTGCGTGGTTGTCGAGGGCAAATAGTGCGATAAAAATCTTGCAAATGGACTCTTGCCTCGCTCTGTACCAAAATCCACATCGTAAATATCGTCCAATTAAAAAAACCGAGCTGGTAAAACACATTTATTTATAATCATTCCTCCAGAGTAATTATAATATCGGTCACGATATTCCTTCGTTGGCGGTGCGAGAGAAATCGTGTTATCGATTTTCAGATGTAGCCTTTATCCTTATTAATCGTCGCTCGTAAGTGAGGACGAGAATTAAGGTAACGGCAGTTCCTGGAGAAATAAGTGGAGCGTGTTGTTTTTTTTTCTTTGATGCTTTATTCCGGATCTGATGGTCGTGAGAAAAATAAATGTTGCGCGGAAAAAGAAGGGATAAGTGTTTAGATTCAGGGTAAACACAGGTTGATACCTCAAAGTATTTAAAGTACATTGTAAGAGAGGAAGGCGAATTACAGCACGCAGCACCGGGCGCGCCGCCATAGCGCACGATCGAAATTTATGTTGCCA
This sequence comes from Hyposoter didymator, assembly GCA_037952995.1. Lineage (NCBI taxonomy): Eukaryota > Metazoa > Arthropoda > Insecta > Hymenoptera > Ichneumonidae > Hyposoter > Hyposoter didymator. The sequence goes on from JBAJMU010000005.1 coordinate 7,846,981, forward strand.
GCTATTATACGAGGCAGTAAAAGTGAATTAAACTCGTTTTATCGTTGCTCGCATAATTTATTTATGCTCCAGAAGCCTTTGTGATACACACACAAACTGTATCTGTAAACGCGTGCGGGGAAAAAAAACGCACGCTCCGGTAGCGCGGTGACGGTACCGTGAAGTGAAAATAATATAAAAAACAATATAAACGAAAGAAATGATTTAACGAGAAAATAAGTGTCCGGCGAACGACTTCCTAAACATAACAAATTGTTATTTGTATGGACTTGAGATAAAAAATCTGCGTCGCGGTGTTGCGTAAGAAATTGAAATGGCCGAGATAATGAATGATTTCGAAATGTTTCGCATTTCATTTTGGTGGCAAAAATAATTGAAAATCGAATACGTTTTCATTTTTTTTTTTCGGTCAAAAATTGATGCTCAATTTTTTCTCATTCGTTTGAATTTTCGCTGGGAAAAATAAGAAACAAATGCCGCTATTATTCATGAGAGATAATCGTTGAGTTGCATTGACTATTCAGTTCAATCGAAGTTGTAATGGAAGCAACGAATGGCAATTGCTCTCGTCCGTTCGGTCAGCCGGGCAATCTGCTTGGTTCATTACTCCGCTGCAATCGGAGCGAACGGACGCGAGTCTCGCTGCTAAATAATCGCAAGAAGGAGGAGCAGTATCTTTAGCAACGTCCACGCCACATATTTATGCGTCCGTTTTTCATTAGAGATCGAGGAATTTATGAAACGCCGAGTTCTGAGCGCAGCGAGTCTGAGGCTCGAGGGAAGACGCGCGAGATGGCGATTAGAAATCTGAAATCATGAATTCTAATCGAGAGGAAAAAAGCTTTGCGTCTATAAAATCGTTGCACACGATGCTATTTTCGTCCTGCGGATCGTTATCGCGCAAGAACATCCCAAAGTGTTACGAATATGTAAGAATTCTTCATTGAATTGTGAACGACGGTCTCGCGAAGACAAGCTCAACTTTATGTTTATTATTGGCTCGAGATTATTGCATGACTCTCTCGTTAGCGAGATAAACGATTACGAGGAGGTTATCACGTTTTATATTCACAAGCACAGACATAAAGAAACATGTTGTATAGGTACGTTGACTATTTCCGCAGTTAATCAGCCTGTGATTCTGTTAAAGTTATTTACAGCCACTTGTTTTAATTCCTTGTTATTTATTTATTTGTTTGGAGCGAGCGCGAAGCGCGCGGCACAAAGCAGCGACGCGCTCCGCAAGAAGGAAAGAGATCGAGGGAGATGATTTGGCGAGCGGAGAGCGGAAAAAGTAATGGATCTGACGAATGTAAAAGAGAGCGATGAAATTGAATGAACTGCCTCTTTTTATTGTGTCGTTCACGCCGTTCTACCACCGCTAGCTCACTCTCGTTCGACCTCATATCTATATATACATACAGCACAACAACATCAGCCAGTAGCAAAGTGTCGAGAGATAAAGTCTATATACATACATGTATATAAAATCTCGAGGTTTTCTCTCTCTCAATCTTCTCTTTGGCTCGTCAACGTTTTACGAACATACAACGATGCTGGAAGGTAACAGGGGTGGGGGCCGCATCATCTAAATCTTTTTAAACGATAGTTCAAGTCACGATAAAACGTGGCGTCCGATGTGACGAGAAGTGGGCAATAGCTATCGCAATATAATACGAAACTTGGACGTGTCTGGTTTCTCATTTTCCATACACCTTAATACGTGCATATACGAATACATATGAATTCATATGGGTTTTGTATAAATGTATGAGTATTATGACAACTAAATCTCTGAGCTTGATCTCGGAAGTCACGCCAATATGGCCCGTGCGTGCTTCGCAAAGTTCACCTCTCCTGAATACGCGATTTTCAGTCAAATCTGCATTTTATCCTGCAATCACTTCGTAAAAAAAAAAAAACAGTTTCCTTAATCTGAATATTTCCGAGACGAATGTGTGCGTCGTTTATGCTCCTCGGACACGTGCTTATTCCATTGTTTCTCATGCGCATTTCCCTAAAGACTGTTAAACACTGGACACGTGTTGCTATTTAATTGCGAAATTTTTTACTCGATACACTTTTCGGGTATATTGCGAGAAAATCGAGAAGCAAGTTAATTTTACGCACTGCGGAAATGAAATTCCGTAAAAAATTGTCGATATTTTGTTGAATTCGATAGACTAAAAAAATTTTCGTTATTTTGGCAGTTCATTTGTTTTCTAATGGGATTGTCAACGAAATTTACATGTGGGACGAACAAAATTTACTTCCGAAAAGACTTTCTAAAATATTTCTCGTCGCAATGACACAATTTTTGGGATTATTCAACAAAACGTTTGGTCGAACGTATCGAACAAAATATTGAGCTTTTTCAGCAAAATTTTGTTTCCACTGCGAAATCCGCGAGAGACCCAATCCCCTGAGGCTAACTGTCCGACCCTTTTTTATAGGATTTTCAAGATTATTGAAATAGTTCGCTGATAATTAAGTATCCGCGAGTTTACTGTTTCTGGTTTTTCCGATGAAAAGCATGATTTTTTTCCAAGACTCTCATCCAGCGTCGAGAGCTCCGCCATTTTCCCGTCGGTGGTTGTTTCTCGCGATCTATACGCTCCTTTTCCTCTCCGTCTCTCTCGCTGTCTTTTTCTCTTTCTGCTCCTCCTGCAGCGCGCTCACTTTCGCCTTTTTTCTTTCGAAGGGTAAACAACCATTTCCTAGACCTAGGCACGCTAGAAAAGCTCGCGATCATTCTCTATATATGCACGAAGAGACGGTCTTTCAGCATTCGAGATTTATCGCCGTCTCGTCTCGCCTCTTTCGGTCTCCCCGGGGCCAACGCGTGTCTCGTTGGATCGTTGAACGACGACAACGACCGAGTCAGACCATCCCCAACGTCCGTCCCAATTCCGATCGATATTGCCTCACAGACAGACATTCGTGTGAACATTTTTTCAACAAATATTCCACCGACACGCCGGAGACTCATTTTTATTCTCGTTTAGATTTTTCCTCATGTCAAACGCGATTCTTGCACGCGAGAGTGCACGTTATCACGAACCGAATTCTACAATTTGGACTAGACAAACAACACGATGAACGAGGATAAAAATAGTTACCACCGACGAAATATTTTTATCTCCCTCGGAAAGTTTTCTTCTCAATTTTCGTTATCCGACCAACGTTCGTACTCCGACGTTTAGAATTCGCTGCCTCCTTCAATCTTGCTTCGATCACTTTATCAAGCAAAGTTTCCGTTTTCGAGAAAAACGTAAAAAAAAAAGAGTCTCTGGCAGTCGAGCGATCATTGATCGAATATTTTCAACGAGATGAACGACAACGTTCCCTCCGGAGACTTCCCAGTTTCCTTTTCATGGTGGAAAGTGTCTGAAGAATAATTTTCCCAACAGCTTCGTCGACATCATTAACATTTTTATGACGACAAAAGCATCGAACGTAATTATGAAAGATTTCGAAAGCTCGTCCCGACTCTGGGCAATTTTGAATTTGGTCCGACGACATGTTTCTTTTTTGGTTTCGTTTAAAAAATGTCCGAGAGACTCTTGTGAATCTGAGGAAATTTTGCGATTAGTCGATGGCGTCACGATCGAAATATCGATGAACGTGTTCGGTCCTGGAAAAAAGCTGCAAGCGTACAAAAGTGAGGGGACGAAAACCAGAGCCTTCCTGAAATATTTACCCATGCGGGGGCGACCGAATTACCTCAGCTCCGTCTGGGCTTGGCTCGAGATAGGTGGAGCCGCGGGAGTAAGTCTGTCTATGGCGTCTCGGATGCAGAGGGCTAGAAAGATATTCTTCGCACGTGCCTCAAAGCGAAGGTTTGTAAGGAAAAAATGGTAAAAAAGGAAGCAGCCCATGGCTTTTGCCGCAAGCGCGTCGTCGTTCGGGTCCAATATTGTCCCGAACACACCTAAGCTCCAGGCTCGTACATAGCAACCAAAAAAGCTCCATTACCAGCACCCGCTACATTTATATCGTAGACCACAGGGCAAAAAAAAGGAAGAAGGTCGCAGCACCCTTACAAGACCTCCGGATAGCTAATATAAAAATCCAGGCAGCACAAGGAGTGTCAAGTTATATTGCATCGAGCAAACTATAGCTCGATATCGTTTCTTCTTACAGATAAATCGTTCGGATAAAGAAATCTGGGTTACCGTTCATATATTTCAAGCATGAAGATTTGATCGCGTTGTTTGCCACAGCGAACTCGAGGACGATTGGATTATTTCTTGTCGATCTATATTTATATGCGTATGACGATGCAGGAGAAAAGAAGTTGGACAAGGATGTCGCGAGAAACGAAAATGGATGGATTCTCGATCCATTGGATCAGAGACATGTTTACGAAAACTTTCCTCTTGGAATTGCTTCGTACGTGACGTTCCATCGAGAGTCTCTCGGAGAAATCAAGATTTTTACTTTATCGTGAGATTTATTTTATCGCATTCATCAAGATATATCGTACAGATTCCGGAGAGTTACAAAAAGATGAACACCAAACTGAGGGCATGTAAAAAATTGGGTCGGATTCTGGGATATCGAAAGAAAATTGGCCACACGATAAATTTCATATTTTTACATAATCCTTCATCTTCTCGTGTGATCACATTAACCTTGCAGTTTGATCTTCATCCTTCTTAACCAGACCTGCCGCCTCTTTCCCATCGAATTGACGAGTCTCGAGGTGGCAGAAGGAAAATCTCCATTACGCTCCTCTGCAATTTGCTGGTAAGGACACTGCGTCGGAAGGTTTGTTCAGAGCTTCGGTCCAAGAGCGAAAAGGATCCAGAAGCTTTGTGAAATAAGTCTCTGTTATATTCCTTCGTAGCAATTGGATCGTGCGGACGGGGATGGGCCACGAAATGGTTGATCAGGACTCTCGAAAGCGACGAGCAGAGTGCGCGAGACCACTCGAGCATGAGTGTGTAGGGTTGGCGGATACGTCAAGGGGTGCGTTCGAGGCAAAGGTCGATGAATTAAGTTTCGAGTAAAACGTTCTCCGAAGCGATTCCCAACACGGGCGATGGTTTCTTGGAGAGCAAAGAAATCCATGCAGCCAACGTTGATTGCTTCGAAAAGAACGATAAAAATTGCTGAAGAGTTGACTCTGTGGAGCTCGACAACTAAATTCCCTGTAGATGTGGGAAGTTGGCAACGACATCGCGATGTCTCGTTAGATTGGAAGGCAAGGAGAAGTTTTGAGAAATTGAAACTTTGGTAAAGTAACTTTCGAAATTGAGTTACTCAGGAAATGGAATCCATGTCGTAGTATGTTGAATTTTAATTCTTCAATCAATCGATTAAAATTTATTTGCTAAAAAATCCTGTATAGTGCGGAGTCCATAGTATAGTTTGGCAAATTTACAGCTACTCTTTCGTAAGGAGATACGATGGTTACGTGGGTACGCAGCAAAAGCGAAAGAGAGAAGGTTCTGCGGCGCCGCGAGATTGAATCCCAAACATTCATGATTGCGAGTATTTGGAAATTAGATAGAGTGTTTATGTCTGCGAGGATCTCGAGAGCTGGAGAACCAGCAGAGATGTTTGTATGCTGTGAAGCCGATTTACGCGGATACACAGGCATGGTGTGGCGTTTTTCGATCTCCCACGAGTAAAGAAAACCGGGTATGTGTGTATATGGTTGGATATGTTTCTGAGTTTGTGGTGCTGGCTCTTGGCGTCTTTGACCATAGGGAATAAGCGCGTTGCGTACATTTCGAAGCCTGAAAAGGGGACGACATATACAATGCTGGACATTGTCGTTATTTTTCTCTCACTCATTGGTTGCTGGGAAAAGAAAAGAAGAATATAATCTTGCTACGAGGACGAAGCACGAGTAAAACGTGGCTTCGCGCGAGGCTGACATTCGTTCAGTAAAAACATCGTGAAGATCGTGTGTCTATGGCGTCGCGAGACAGGGACATGCACGAGCGATATATTTTCTTCTTAAATCCCGTTTCTCGTTTTTCTTTTCTCGCTCGTACCCACTTTCGTTCTTGGCAGGATTAGATTAAGGCTTTCTCGTGTATAGCCGACGTTTCCACCATTTTGAAATGATCCTGAGAGCCCAGCAGAGGCGGTTGTCGGAAGAAAAAGGGCATTCGGAATTCAGCTGCATTTCCAGTTATCTCTCGGACTTGCTTCTCGATTATAGCGAGGCTTTGAGCTAAGCCACACCTTCGGTAAAATCGACTCGAACGATATCTTGTCCTTTTTGCTCAAGTATGGAATATCAGGAATAGAAACATGCGGATAAACCTTCATCGACCAATCCACGCCCACTTTCCTTCACATCGCCATAGATATCTAGGAACGCGCTTTCAAACTCTAAATACAAGTTTTTCTGGATGGTAGACTAGCCAAGTTAGCTCGTACGTTACTCCTACGTGGATATCACGTAGCGACGGCCACTTCGTTCTTTATTCATTGCGAGCGAACCTTGTCCCCAGTTTTCTTCCTTTTTTCTTTTTTTAATAAATGTATAGAACATATATTTTTAAATTTGTACACCAATATCCCAGCTGGAAGAGCAGGAACGACGTTCATCCTATTGAGTCGTTGTCCCTCGCTTCCTCTTGTTTTTTTTTTGTTTGTATAAAGCAGAAGTAATTTCGTACTTTTTGCCCTCGCTGGTAGTTTCTGGTCGCGAGGAGCTGCCTAGACACTCCCGGGCATCTTTACGACATACGCGACCTCTCCCTATACGCTATCCAACGTCCCATTCACCAGGGCAAGAAAAAAAAACGAAAAAAAAAAAAAAAANAAAAAAAAAAAAAAAAACACCACGACAACGACCTTCTCGGATTTAACAAATTTTCCAGCGATCTCCCGCGGGGAATGGTCAACGACGCAAAACTCCACAAAGTACCAAATGAACGAGTATAATATGCCAAAATATTCGCAATAACATAAAAATGTCTTTATTTAAAAGAACGATATAGATCGTTCGTTCGGTGCGTCATCGGTGTGTGGAAAAATTGGATGAACAATTTAGACCCCTAATTTTTAGCGTCACCACACTTTTTTTTAACCGGAAAATAATTTAACCACAAAAAATAGAGCGAAACAGTTCGCTTCGTTCGAGCCAGAGAAAATAGAGAGAAACGAAGACGAAAAATTCATGCGAGATAGAAAAGAGACCGAGCGGACTAACCGCATAGTCGACAAGATTACACGCGTGTAAAGTTTCCTTGGTCGTGAACATACGAGTCTTACATCAGCGTATCTCGAGCCACAAGGGTGTAGCTAAATAGATACTTATGAATGCACCAGGTACGTGGGTATTCACGTTGAGCTAGAAGAATAGTGTACAGAGGGAATGGAAGGGCTGGAGGATCCAGGATTATCTTGCTAGACGGCGAAATGGTAAAAGTTTTTGCACAAGGGAGAAACGCTAGTTTGAGGTATATAGAGCTCGAGGGATGTAAATGGGTTGGAAAAAAGCAGGGGGTAGGTTTGTGGAGAAAGTGATGCGAACTCCCTCTTGCCTGAGAGGATGCTGGATGCTTTCGTCGTCCTCATACTTGCCAAGAGGCTTCCTGTTCGCACTGCGGACACAGCTGCACTAAAAATATTTACTCCTCTATGTGCATCCATGTACGTGAGTACATATGTAGAAATATATACAAGCGTGCACGTAGAATTCTACAGAGACATGGCTGGGTTGGCTGATTCGAAGGAACACACGAAGAGGAATGAGGTAACGCAGCCATATCTCGTCTGTCTCTCGCTTTTGCTTCCAATCTCTCACCCCTTTTTACTCCGATGGTCTACCATCGCAGCCTCGTTTCATCTTCCTCCTATTCTCATCCTAGAGAAGGTTTCTCTGTTTGCGCACGTCCAGACTCATAGCTGCAGAATCGTCGAGAGAGAGAGACGAGATGGCGAGAGGTCGCTCGCTTGCGTTAGGGTAGGTTTTCCTCTCTGTGCGGTTTGGGCAGGCAGCCATCTCGAGCCAGGTCGATTCGGGCGCTCTACGGAAACCGCCGGGGGACCCGGGCCTCGGGCGCCACCCTTGTAGCTCTGTATACGCGTACGCTCTGTACATATGTATACAAACGTTTATACATGTGTATGTTCTATGCCGAGCTGCCTTCCGTTATTTCATCCCTCTGCAAACACTCCCTTGTCGCTTCCCAGCCAACCCCCACGTTACAAACCCTCCCGCTTTGCCCTGGACCACACCGCTCCGAGAGCGTCCTCCAGGCTCAACTGACGATCGATACGAACCCTCTGCTCGACTCCCAAACACCCTCTCGTTCATGCGCTATACGGAAAATTCTCGCCCAGGCTTTGTCTGCCTCCCGCGACGTGAGATCTACGGAAATAGCTTGAAAAAAAAAAAATTCCTACACTGTCAAAAACTCACGAAATATTCATCATTCATAACAATTTTACGAAACTTCAGCTCCATCTGGACTTTCGAATATTTTAACGCAAAAAAAAAAATTTCGTGATACGTTTTTTCCATCTATCGCCGTACACTATTAAATTTTTTAAATCGATGAGCCAATCGCTGAAAATGAATTTGCGCCTGCACAAATGCCGTTTTCCGATCCGAGCATATGGCACGCGGACGTGAGATATGCGAATTTTATAGACACCATTGAATTATATCGAATAATCGGGAGGAAAAAGCCTCGCTCATCGAGTGCGTTCCATTAGCGGAACGATTCCGAGTTTCACAAGCCACACAGAAGGCCTTCAATCGCGCGCGTCTTCCTCTCTCGAGAATAAAGCGAGAGGTCGTAAAAAAAGCTTCACCATGTACTCAAGTACTCTGCGCCATATAGATCGCTTTTATGTGTTGAACGTGTATGTATATTTTATATGTCTTTCTATGCGATTCACAGAGAATATGATTCGCTATTAAACGTCTCACACAATCATTCAGAGGTTAAAAATACCGGGCAGAGACAAAAGATATTGAGACAAATGTCTACGTGCCATTTGTCATTAAAACACGATGCGATGATGGACATTGATCATTCTGTTTGTTCAGATTCCTCGCGTACACTTTGGTCGGGAAATGAAAGCAAAAAGACGGGCTCTCAAATGCACTAATTAATAAACTCGTCATCGTTGGCAAAAAGTCGATGAACCATTTTCCTCGTTTTACTATGGCTAATTAGCTGTTTGACATTCGAGTCATGAAATATTGACTCGTTCAGGTTAAAATGTTTATTTTATGAAAAAAAAGAAATGAACGATCACTGTTCGATTGAGTTCCAGTCGATTGAGTAGAGCGTTGGTTCGATAAATGTTGTTGGCGGTTTCGAGTGTCTTTTCTGGTCACGTGATCAAATTTCCTCGTTTTTTGCGAATATTTTTCGAGATTGTAAAAATTTTACAAGACCGAATTGAAAATTTAACGAGATTTGTGAATGCGTGAGACTATTGTTTCAAATGAGATGTCCAGTAAAATGGAAAATCCTTTCCTTACGATTGAGCCAACAAACGCTTGTTTTATTTCGTTGTAAAGTTTTTCCTCGTGGGACGCAGAGAAAACATCCGCGAGGAGTATACGATGAAGGGGTCGCTCACATACGTGGACGAAATTGCGAGCAATGAATCTTGGGGGAAGTCCTCCCTCGCCATTTCACTCTGGCACGATCTCCCTCATCGGACTTGCACTTTATCCCTTTTTTCTTCGTTGTTTTAGCAGAGTCTCGAGGCTAGATGTTTGTCGTTTTCTTTAGAGAAGCTCGCAATTGCGTGCCACGAAATCGAGTATGAAAAAAAAAAAAATTCAACATTCTCGATGCAGACTGTAGTCTCGTTTCTGGCGCGTCTCTCTTTCTTTGCTGCATCCAAATGGTGTCAGAAAATAGATGATCAGCACACATGCTTGAAAACTTTGACCAGCAGTTAATATTTCCTCAAAGTGGTGAAAAAGGGAGAAGCAAGCGCGAGACTGAAACGTTCTCGTTAGCTAAATATTTCGCAACACTTGGAAATGCTCTGAGTTACGATAATGGATACTCTTGGGTGACTATACATTTCCGTTGGCTTTAGACCTTCCATAAAACTTCATTTCATGTTACAGATGGACGTGTACAACGCTTTATTAGAATGCCCGAGGGTTATACCGCTCAATTCCGAAAGGTAATCGAGGTTTATTAATAGATTATTGTTCATGAAAGTTTTCGGAACGATCCAAATACCATCTTTACCGTCGTTTCCTGTTGCAGAATTGAGCAATTATCGTTGACGACGAAAAGAGAATTCTACCAAGCGGGCCTAGCTAGCAGTGAAATTTTCTGAACGAAATTACACGAATGGAACATCTATTTGCAGAGAATACGAAGAAAAGGATTACAGCAGCATTTACGAGATAGGAACGAAGAAAAAGGAATTTTGAGTGTCTTCATTGCGCGTAATCCGTCTGAACCAATCGCGCGGAGGCGCAAACCAGCATCCCAAGGAAAATAAGAGAGGAAGAGACTTTGTGCCTCGCGCCTACTGCGCGAATCGTTTGCATTCGCGAGCCTCCCACTCGCTGGAAAGAGCCAACTTCGAGCGAGGGAGAAAGGAGATACAGCGAGATGGCGAAATAGCCGGTTTAATAAACGATCATCGCGACTTCCCGGTCTTATCTCGATGTGGCAGCGATCCTGAGAATTCAAGGAGGTTCAGAGCCCTTGAGAAAAAAAGGAGCCCGAGCGAATGAACTTGTTGGTATCTGACTGGGACCCACCATTTTTCTGCAATTTTCATTCTCGTGTGCAGAGTCAAGAATATATCCGAAAGTGCTGCGTGCAGCCTTTTGTGTATTTCCAAAATGATCAAGTGTCTCAACCCTCGCAAATTCGTAGCGAAAAATATTGTGGAAATAGTAAGTTTCGAAAGTTGTTCCAAAATAATAAAAAAAAAACATGTTTTTTCCTCTGTGAGGTAAAATGGACGTACGTCCCCCCACGTGTGTATATTTTATCTGTAACGATATGTACACGTTCGCCATGGCTACGACTGAAGAACGTTTGTCTTGTTTCTTATTATCCCGATAATCTTGTACAATGTCTCGTCCTACGTTTCGAAAAATTCCGAATCGCATCGATTTGCTGGCTTTTCTGCGGCAGGGATCATTGCATTTTATTTTATAAATAGCTTCTCGTGGAAGATCAAAGTTGGAAAGTGGACAAAGAGAATGCACGAATGCAAAAATACAAGGTAACGTGATTCCGTAAAAATAAAATTAAAGATAAGCTACTATTGACCTTTTTCTCTCTTTTTACTCAACCAAGTATTGGGACTCGCTCGCAATCGAATCGAACCGCCTTCTCAATCGTAACTATTTGGACCACCGATAAAGACGATCTTACTCGTTATCCCATCCCAAGAATGAGGCGGAAGGAAAATAAAAAAAATCGGCTACACAGAATATGAACAAGACGAGAATTCCGTTGGAGCCATTACGATAATGTTGCACTGCTTATTTTCTCGGGCAAACCCAATGGTTTTCTTAATTGTTGCACTCACTGTAATTGGTCCACTGCGAATACAGTTAATAATTTAGAGTTCCCGGGAGGCCTTATTTCGCAATTCGAGTAAGTTTTAATATTTCGCCGTTTAAATATATCTGTGACGTTCGGTTATCGTCGATTGGCGGATTGAGTTTCGAACAGTTTCGAAATGTCACTGGATTTTTTTTCCGCCACTTACTTGGCCAATCTCGCTGGGAACGGGTTCTTTGCTCGATGATTTATTTGATAAAAGCATCCAACAGAGAAATAGAGAGAATACCATAATGACGTGTATGGCTGCGACGTTAGAGGAGCGTGCTTGTCAAAGAGAAAGCTTCCCACAATAATCATCGGGTCAGCAATAAATTTATTGTTCATATAACCCTAAGCTATTCGAACGTCGATTATTATAATAACAGAGTGGATTGCCTTTCACTCCACGTCGAATTCCTTAAATTCGTTTCTTTCGTAATTAGGTGAAACCCAGTACGATTGGAATCATTGTAAAACATTCGGTTGCAACTCTCGCGACTGTATGCAACGTTCTAACGTTCTCTATAAAGAGCACTGCGAGATATTTAAAGCGGTAGACAAATTTATTCACGACTGTTTATATAGTCGAGCCAACGAGTCTCGAGATTATTGGACAAGCAAAAACTTTTATTTTGTTCGATGTAAAGGAATTGGTAGCCTGCCAGTCAGCGTTTTTTTTTTTTTTGGACTTCTATGCATACGAAGTTGCAAATTTGGTAGATGCTCCAGTCTTTCTTGCCAAGTGCAACTAATTTCGAGCGGTACGGTCTCCGCTGAAAGGATGGAACGAAAAAAAGGGGCATGTCATGGTAGACCTTTTTCTCAGCGGAATATTCTCCAGTGGCGCGGATCAGGAGCGAAAAGGATGTGCCCATTATTAGCCCGAGAGTGCTGCATATAGTAACGAACGCACGAGCCTGTCTGGCTGGTTGGTCTTGCGACTCTAGCCGCAATCGTTTTATTCCAGTTTAAAGCATCAACTCGGTAATTTTATGAGGCTCGTAAACGAGACGCGCGGGTATATAGTATCGAGTTACGTGTCAAACTGACGAGAGAAGCGGCTCGTGCGCGAACGCAATCTTTCTCTCTTCCTCGCGCTCGTCCCCGATCCAAGGAAGAGACAAATTGTTCCTGCCACATAGCAGCAGACTTTCTTTCTCTCTCTTGTCACGTCCGCCCCTGCCAACCCTCTTATGACCAAATACTTGCACGCAATGCTTCGTACATTCCCTCGAAATAAAAGCCAAATCACTACACCGACACATGAAATTCTCGTTGTCATGTAATTCGTCGTGTGAACTTTTTTGATTTTCGTCTTCCATTAAAAGCAAATCATCTGGCCAAAAAGGACGTTTTTTTTGTGCTAATCGGAGATTCAAGAAGAAAAAGCTCGAGCAACGGTTGCGCGATGTCCTTGGATCTTATTTAATCGATCGAGCAATCAAAAACTACGAAACATATTCGCGAAGGAATGAAATTATTCGTCGAACAATAAAATGGACTGGTTTCCGAAATTTTTCATTTTTCCAACCGTTCCGCGCCGTGTACGTTTCCATTTTTGAAACTTTAACCGATAACACATCTGCTTCGGAGAAATTTAAGCGCAATAACTCGCTGCGGAGCGTAGATCGCAAAAGGAGGACCGTGCGAGCGGAGCGGACGGTAAAATGAGGGAATAAATGGATGCAAATCCCAGGAGGGATAAAAGCCTGGAGGGTGAAGGTTGGAAGGCTTCGTGAATGCACAGACTGCTCGCCGAAAAGAAACGAAAAGTTTTTATCGCGTGTGCGCCTTGAGCCAACCAGCAAAAGGTGGTTTGTGTCGGTGTGTGTGGAGGCAACCACAGAGGGGAAGATTCCCTCTGGACGCGAACATTCCCCGGTAGGTCTTCCCTAAATTACCAATCTGGTGGCTCCAGGACTGCGTGTCCGGGCAATAGGCGAAAGCACGAATGTATAGGAACTTCGTGTTTTACCCCTCGCAGTTCCCTCCCACTGTTACGTTTCTCTGGCCCATGTACAAGCCCATGAGTCCTGAATCCTCGTATACATCGAAATACATGGATGTGTACATAACCTCCGAGTTAACAAACAAAAAGGCTTAATCCCCATAACTTTGCTCGCTGAATTATGCACGTGAAGCCCTTTTATTCGTTCAAAATCCATTTAGACTGTCGTTGTTGGCTTTTCAAGGGATGGAAACGATGCTTATGTATCCGAAGACGTACAAACTCACAGACACGCACAATACTCGTTCCCTCTGGTCTATAGTTTCGTGTCCGCTATATCCTGTACATAAACCTTTCCTAAGACTATGTACGAAGACAAGGTGTGTATTTGCTTACACAGAGAGCCAGCTCGGGCGCTGGGACCGGACCAGGAACGAGTCCTGGATGCGGCCATCATGGATTCCATTGGACTTTTCTTCCGCGAGCGCATTCTCGATGCAGCGTAGATTATATTTTTATCTTTCGTTGCTGCGATGGTCGCAGTTGTACTTTGGACGCGGTAATAACCTCCCAGCACTTTGGATCGTGGTCTGAAGTGGGCAGCGTCATATTTTGAACATGCGATTGCGTGTTTCCAATCGACCATTTGGCTCTGCAGGATGAAACAAAAAATTGAGGCATCGAGAATTTTTCAACTGGTTTGGATGCTGAGCGAGTCTTTGGGAATTTTACCGAAAAATCTTCGAATTCCGGAGCGAAATAATTGAATAATTATTCCTGTATCACTTGCGGAATTCATCAAAATTTCTCCTGACTCGAAAATATTTGCTCGAGGTCTATCCAATGATTATCAAGAATTTACGTGATTGTAATAAAATTAGCACGCGTCGGAAGAATTAATAGGCATCATGAAGCAGAAATTCATTGCTAGGCAACGGGAGAAAGGGAAGAGCGAAACTTTTTGAGCGGAGAGTACACTCGAAGCCGGTTCTTAGTCGCAGAGACATCTGTTGGAAAAGTGGCGAAGTCGTTGGACGTAGCAGCTCAGCGATTTGCCGCCAGAGCGCAAGCCTGTTCCAGTTTCGAATGGCCGCGTTCTGGCGTGCCGTGATTGGTCGGTTATGCAGCGGCCATCATGGAAGCCATCATGGTATGCATAATGAAGCAAATGATGGCCGACCGGCGGGCCAATGACTCTTCGGAGGTGTGTCGTCCAGAGGGCGCAGGGACTAGGCAGTAGAGATCGACTGGGTGGAGCGCCAGCCATCTTCGGTATGAATCGAACGTGGTGCTCCGCCTCTTTGTCATTGTTTTTATATCAGAGATTATCATAAGTGTGTGTAAAATATGAAAGATTTGAAAAATGTTGGAGAGACAGGAATAATCGAAAATCCATTCAGCAAGTTGCAACGTTACGAAGAAAAATTGGATGTAAAATACTTGATGATTAATGATTCGGCAGCCAGACAAAAAATATTGCCAACAACTAAAGCTATGAACGTCAAACTTCAGATTGATTCCTCAATTAGTCACATTAACATGGCTCGTAAAACGAAGCGGGTGATCCAATGAATCTTGGAAACCGCCATCAGGTGGAATGACACGTACCAGGCTCCTTTTATGACCCGAAACGCAAGCAACTGTTTATAAATAAACGCGCCTAAACGACAGCGGTGAAGGGAGAAAGAAAGAGAAAGACGAGAGGCGAGAAAAGTCACAAGAGAAAAAGAGACACCGCCGTCAAGTGTATGGGCGGAAGCGCCAGGAATAAATCTCGGGCACCAGGCTGGCGTTTGGAGGAGATGTCGTTTCGCGAGGAAGAGAGAGAGAGAGAAAAAGATGAAGAGGTGCGGAGCAGGCAGTGCTGAACCACGAAGAGAGTACCGCGTAGAGAGCATCGTCGCTCTCTTCTACACACGGTGGAAGGTCGTTCACGAACGAGGAGGCACGCAGTGGAGGTCCGCGTAAAAATTTTTATGATCACGACCAATAAAATGACGTAACATGTCGAGGAAGACAGAGGAGAAGCAGAACGAGAAAGAATGATGATGGTCTCGAGCGAGGCTTGCAGATCCCTCTGACGTCAGACCGGAAGTCGCGCATAAATGCCACAAGAACTGATAGAGAGGGGAAGCTTTAGTATATATGACGTAAAGGCTATCTCCGCTCGCTATTGTAGAACGAAGCGTCGACGAGGAGAAACATAGCAGTAGGTTAATGGCGGAACGGAGATGGCTGATGTGTTGTTGCAGGAGAGTCTTCCTGAGTTGTTCCTGTACACGCGGGGGCAAAAGAAGTCTGTCTTCCTTTTCTCTACAGCTCTGCCGTGCTCACTCTTTCTCTTTGGGTTGATGGTTTACGGCATTCCATTGATGGTCGACGCGCGCGCGAACGCTCTCACTCTCGTAGTAACGTAGTAGTGGCGTTGAGCCCATAAAAATGTAACGAGCCTGTAAACGTTCGTTTATATTGCCTTGCCTTTACACTCTCTCGTCTGCTGGGATTGGGGCAGGTCGTGGCCTCTCCGCGAACCCGTCGCGAGAGTGACGCGTGTCATATACCAGGCTTGAGGGAAAAATGGCTAAGCAGACTGTAAAAGTTTGACATTACAATATCGGGAAGTATCATTTCCCCAGCAACTTTTGCGTCAGTCGTTATAAAATCATCAATCCACGATGAGCGCTCACCTTGTCCGAACGATAACCGTTTTGCGCTATGATAACTGATGGCGAGTGTAACGTCGCCAATTTCTTCGTCTCGTTACGAAACCAGAGTCATTGCGGCGAAACTGTTGGACCCTGGGCGAAAGATGACAAAATCCTCTTGCATGGCAAACGCAGACTTTGGTTTTATGACCGAAGCGATTTACTGGACATTGCCAACATTCGACGAGCTGCTAACAGTTCACTCACTTGCTCAGATATCAGTAGAAACTAAAATGAAAGATCGTGTCATTAAGGAGGAAGTATATAAATCGGCATAAATTCTGCTCAATGAGGATCCACGAGATTCTGGAATAGATACTCTGCGCCAATGCTTCCCGAGTATCCATAGATTCAACTATCAGTTTTAATACTTTGGCGTGCCTCCTCGTCAACTAGACGAACTACATGCCCAGAATACGAGCATCATAATGACTCTGTACATTATAACTATACGTCGCAGTAGTGGAAGTGTGGCAAGCACACAGCGATCTCGTACATTTGCGTAGCAGGCGTTTGAGCTCTCGCTCGCTCGCTCGCTCGCATTTTACGATCATCATTACGCAACGTGTGTACGGTTACAAGTGCCTCGTCTCATGGTCGTGTACGTCGTTACATCACTCCAGAATGTGTGGTATGTGCGACCTTGACACAAATAGCCCATAGACTGAGCATTTTCCACGTAAAAACAATGAAAAGCCCAGATTTCCATGTGAAATCTCAGTTCTCTAACTTTTAAAGAGCCGAGAGAGTCTGCTTCCTCAATTCCGACCCAAAGCACCAAAAAGAACAAGGAGGCAAGGTCCAGAATGCCAATGATAGTGGAAAGTGCTCTGCGTACATGTCCACTAGGAGGCGAGCGATCACGCTCCAACAAAGTGAGATGGTCCATACGGTCCTCCCTCATCTCTTCCTTTTTTTTTATACACCAACTCGTCTTCGTCTGGCAGAGTCTGTCTCCGGACGATGGCACACTCTCGGACACATGAACCGTGTGCCGCACGGGTTACTGCCTGGGCCCCGATCCATCCCCCTGTTTTACTAACACTTAAAACTTTATTGGCGGCCGTAAAAGCCGAACGTTTAGCTTCATTTAGGGGGATCGCTATGGCGAGGGGGTATAGATATGGGTTATCCCGCGTCTTGGGACTCTGACTTGCAGCAGCACAGCAAGTCTCGCGTGAACGTCAACGCCTCTCCTGGCTTTATATATTGTTTACACCTTCCAACCAAGGTCACATGGGCTATAATATTACTCACATACCTTTAGATACGACGTGTTACGTACACCGCGAATGGCTCGTGTAACGGACCTCTTACGGTTATCCCTAGAGTCCGGAAGGCTTTAATGCACGACCCGGCTTCAACTCCCCCGCTATTTCAACTGGTACCTCGTAAATCTGGCAATGAACTATCTATTAAATAGCCTGTCTCGTCACATGGAGCATCATCATAGTCATTAGCATCATCATTCTCATCCAATTAAGTATGCATCGGGCTGAGACCATTCTCGGAACTACCGCGTCAAGG
Source organism: Hyposoter didymator (assembly GCA_037952995.1). Classification (NCBI taxonomy): domain Eukaryota; kingdom Metazoa; phylum Arthropoda; class Insecta; order Hymenoptera; family Ichneumonidae; genus Hyposoter; species Hyposoter didymator. Next base: position 7,864,677 of record JBAJMU010000005.1, read on the forward strand.
AGACTCTCTCTCGACACGGTATTATTTATTCCTTCGAATCCATTCAGCGATTAGCCTCAACCATTCCGTAAATAAGAGCTCGGCTGCGCAATACTCAAGAGCGAATGAATTAGGAATATGGTACTGAGCACTAAGTCTCGGGTGTGGGGCTAGACCTCCGTTACCTTCGGGAGAACTAACGATGCAAAACCCGACAAAGTACCTACCGCTTTATTAACCGTATCAACCTCATGGCCAGGGTCATCCGGCCACAGCCATTGATGCTCCTACGAGCCCTTACACTGCTCCTAGTAGACCAGACATTGTCTTTGTGATCTACATGTACTCTCCGGCAGTCTGGGGACGGTCTGTCTAAACTCCAGATACTTCGTTTCGCTCGTAAAATTGCCTCACGCGTAATCGACTGAGCAATTCACACTCTCCTTTTCCCTTCATCACCATCCAGTCGGAAACAACTGGTATATATGAGGAAACAAATGTTTTCTTTCGTGCAATATTACCTACAAGTTCTATGACACTGTTAAGCAGAGAAAACTCATCCAGAAGTTGTGGTCTCCACCTTGTTCTTTTGGCGTGAAATGTGCAAGTTCATGGACAATATCATTCGACGGAATTTTATGCTGCTCTCGTAAATGGTACCAGCATCCCCCCGTTTTGCTATAAACCGCCGTACGCGATGAAGCTTTACGAGGAGGAAACCACGATCAAACGGGACGTTGGACTCCGTCGGCAGCCTCACTCCTTAACATCTATCCTTTCACCACACACGCTATGATAACGCAGCAACTTTATCCGTACGATGTGACGATCATTTCGAATTGAATTGCTGTGACTGTCACACTCTCATTGTGATGCTTCGGATGCTTCGGATCTCGTATACGAGAATCCTCACGCAATAACATCGTGTATACGAGTCGATCAAAAACTGCGTAAGCGGTACTAACCAGATATGCACAAACATCTTTCATCTCGGGAGATGAAATGCACTCCAGATTCTCGGGATCGAATATTTAACAGTTTCCAGGCGTTAATTCTATAATAAGACCACGAAAAAAAATGAGGTGTGGCTGAAGGTTATCAAGCTTGCTGAAGCAAAAGCTGAAGATCAAAGAACCGCGATTGGCTCACCGATTACGACTACTAAAAGTTTATTGAAACTCCGAGGTCTCCAGCTGACACTTTGCAAAAAAATCTTTGATCCTGCATTACATGAGTTTTGATAGTGGAAATAATCAATAGTGGGTTCGTGTTTTCTCTCAGCCATACTAAACACGAGGCGTGAAAAACGTGTTCCTGGAATCTGGCTGAAAATCCAGACTTGAAATGTTTTTTCTTCATCTCCCGAGAAACAAAGTTTGACAAGGGATACTATTTTTGTTTTTTAATCGTTCAATGGACGACCATTATCTAACCCTTTACTCCATGTTTCTGTTACTGGCGTCAGCCTCTATCCTCGGTTATCGACGAAGGAGTGAGGGAATGTCAAGGACCTCAAAGGTCCTTTGGAATTCCGATGATTCGAAGGGAACTGGGATGAGGATTTTCATTAGCTTTTGGTAAAAGGCGAACATGAAATTGTGATGTGCGTGGAAGCTTGTCGGGTGAAATTGTCATGTCAGACACCCAGAGGCTTAATCGATAATGAGATCTGTTTCCAGATGATAGGATGGCGAATTTGTGATCCCCTGTGGACATATAGAAGATGATTGAACCGTTCTCAACTCCGGAGATCGAAGACAAAGACGATGGAACGACTGCGTTGGCCAATACAATAACTTGCACGTGTACAAGACGCACTATCTCTGTTGGTAATGTTGGGCTTAGTACACGAGAGTAGAGAAGCCAGTAGGTGATACGCCCGGAATGATGCAGTCGTGGCAGGCACATGGGAAAGAGTAGCGATTGGTCCAAACTGGTTATTCTGGGAGTTCCATTGGGTCTGTATCCGGTTTTCCTGCTCGCGCGGAGCTCTGCGTATTCTCGAAGAGAACGGAGCCTCTCGTCGTCGTATACGCCGATTCTCGTCTGTGTTTCTTTGTCCATGCTGTAACACGGTCGGATCTCTTCGTGTGGCAGAATCGAAGCCCCTCGGGACTTCATTTCGTTGCTGAACGAATCGCGATGCGCATATATGCGAGAATGAAAAACAAAAAAGCCAGTTCCTCCATGCCATCCTCTCTGACCCTCCTCGAGACTGCTCCGCTCGTTTCTCTCCACCGCCTCCTCCCCCACGGCATCCATATTAATTCCAAAGGCCCGGGGGTCCCACCGTCTCGGATATCCTTTCGCTGTTTCTTCTTTTTTTTCTACTTACCTGCTGCTATACGTGGTTCCGCTGGTAGAGCGGATAAGCTCCAAGGAATGCTCCAAAAAGGTGTGTTTCTCGCAAAGGATAATCATACAGGACAAAACTTGAATATTCTCTAATATCGGGCTACGCGAACCAGAAATATCGCATGAAAATATCTACAACTCCATATATTTCTTAAATAGGACGACGTTGAAATTCCTCGATTATTAGCACAAGTTGCACGGAAATAATCCGCTAATTAGAGAGCTCGCTTGACCGATAAACGTACTTTGCGACCAGCTTGAATCTAATCAGGAATTATCAACGAGTTCTAATCAACAAGAAAAATGCGTTCATCAACCTTTTCAACCCTAGAGCGGGGAAATTATTTTTGTTTACCTATTGAATTTTTGAATTTGTTATTTTATTTTTGAAAAATTAAAATCTTCGGTAAAATTTAACGAAAAGAGTTTGACTTGGGCTCATTCTTCTCGTTTTTCAATGCAAGATCACTTGAGCCTGGAGAAATTTGGCTTCGAGTCAAAAAATGAGTGCGAAATGCGGTAAAAAGATAAAAAAGTAAAAATTCTAATGTTACTTCTCTCCGGTCAGTCAATAGCTCGCTAATATCTTTCCGATGAAATGTTGATATAGTCAGAATTTGAATATAACGAGTCAAAACGAATGTTCGTTTTTGCGGCGTCTACATCGTGTACAGAATTTTGCTCTTGTACAGGAAAAGGAGACTCGGAAATCTGCTTGGAGTTCTCGGCAAGGGGGCGAGGATCTCTCGGTGCGTAGGCACGCAATACACTCGCGCGCACCACGTGAAGGCTCATAAATATTCCTCGACTCCGTTTAAACTCATAAAGAAACCGCTCTCGCGGCTCTCGGAAGGGTTAAGCGCGATCGCGTTCGTTTTTTTCTCTCGTTTTGTCGAAAGGAACGCAAAGTATGGAGCGACGTGGAAGGAACAAGGAAGAAAAAAAATAAATGTGCTTCTTGCTGCGAGGCAACCGTGAGCGGTCAACACAGCGGCGTGGACTTGATCTCCATGGCGAGGAGAACGGTCGTATAATGTCGGACGAAGGACAGAGGACTCACTGTTCGCCGCAGCATACATTCACACACGAGGCCCTTGATCCTCTGGTCAATACCGAGCCCGACGTTCGGGCCCCGAAAGGGTTAACCTCACGCATGAACAACACGTTTCGTCCAAGTTTTTCGGAAATTGCTCCGGTGGCGAAAAAAAACCTCAGTTAACGTCACGCTTGCTTTTCGTACAGAGATCCTTTCGTGCAGGTACATTTTTTTAACGCCTTATATACATCATGCTTGCTGTGCGAGTTCCGGGTGAACCCGAGTCTTTCGTAAGCCTGAATGACTCGCAGCAAACGTGTGCATTGTAATTGGGACCAGGAAAACGACAAAGAGGGCAAATGAACATGATTTTTTGAAATTTCATCATTTTACGTTATTTTGTTAATCAGACTTGAGAATATTCAAGGTCAATGATGAAAATTCTCCTCTAGTCGGTCAATTTTCATAAAAACCAAATTTTCGACGTGTAATTATTTATTCATCAGCTGTTTGTCAATAATGTAGAAAAATCTCAATGGCAAATTGGTAATTCTCGTTTTTCGGAGTCCGTAGTTGGCTTGAAGGATTACGAGCTCGATGAGGACGATAATAATGGTGACAAGAGACAACGATCAGTATTAATAATTTCATGGTCTAACTAGATAGGCCAGTACATCGAGCATGATTCGATGGGCACCAAAAAGCACCAGCAGCCGTTCAAGTTACCGCGTGGTGCGCGAGCCGCGCCGCGCGAAGGGCAAACGTGACCGCCTTCATTGAGTTTACGAGCAGTAAACCGGGGCTTTATAGTTTGTGGGGTCGTTCGCGTCTTCGCGTGTGGATACTTTCGCCTCTTTTTTTCTTCGTCGCTCACTTACACTGGCTCTATTTTTATTATTCTTTTTTCCTATAGTTCACAACTCCTAGTTGCATGATTTGCGGCCACTCGAGAACTGTCGTTGTTTTTACTCCCTCGTAAGAACAACAGATTAGGTGTAAATGGCAGAGCTTTCCTAAATGGACACTGATTCATAACTTTCTCCAAATTTGGGCAAATTTTTGTCGTGGAAATTCACGCACAGAGATCGTGACGATTGGTACGAATTTATTCAGAATTCTGAGGAATTTCTCGTCAAAGATGGAATCAGGTGTCAACGCGAGAGAATAATGAGCTCAGAATATTCTTGTGCATTAAATCATGCCACAGATTTTATGGTTCCCATAATAATTGCTTGAACGGATGTCAAATAATAAATTCTACGACTCTGAAGTTCGTAACGTTGATATTCAACGAAAAATATTTGGTCTATTAATTATTTATTGAATTTAGAAAATTGTAGCAATTTTTCATGTGGATCCTCCCTTACCACCCAAAAGGGTGGTAAGGGAGGATCGTTTTATTGTCCAGACCAAATATTGAATAATAATTACGAGTTGTGCTCAAGAAAAAACAGAATTTCGTTGCATTCCATCGATGCAAACTTCAGCGTCATCAAATTCTCCGTATTCGGAGTGAAGGGAAATTCGACAGTTGCTTCCAGGATGATACATCAAAAAAAAAAAAAACACAACTCCACCAAACACCTGGATAGACAGTGCCGATCGTAAAAATACCGAAAACTCTTTTTATCCTTCGAAAATAGGAAAAAAGTCATTTCGGAGGAGCGTCGAAGGACTCGGGCTACCCCTTTGACGCTATAAAGCTATAAACCTGGTGCGAGGTCAAAGAAACAGAAGGGTTAAGTGCCTTCGACGATTGCTATTGCCCCAACGACTTCCGCGACCTTGGCAAGCGCACCTCTTTTAATCTCGCTCTTTTCTATGTACTTTCCTTCATCCATAGTGTCGAAAAAGAGTTAAAAAAACATCCTCTAACTTCTCGGAGCCTAAGACTCGCTAGTATTACTTGAACAGCGTTCGTGAACGATCGGCTGTGTCGTCGTGGGAATAAGATTCTTCTAATTTTCGTGCTGAATCTTGCGCGATGTGCGGGATTCTCGCAGCTCGTTTAATTTTCGGAAAAATCTTGGTAACGAGTTCGTGTACGCGGGTTAGTGAGCGAATGTTCTGTGATCGTGTCACCAGTGAGTGGCAAATATTCGTGCGGACGGTTCTCTCTTGCTGGTTTGCTAGTTTTTTTCCAGATCGTTTTTTTTTGTATGTTCTAATTCCCCGGGCTCTCCGCGGGTAATTTCGTTTCCGAGAATTAATGAAAATCGTGGCGAGAATATGAAAACTACGAGGGAAAAGGAAAAGAGAAAAGCCGAGGACGTAAGGGGTGCGAGAAATAAAAAAAAATATGCAAATGAAGCGACGCTCGAAAAGAGCAACAGAGAAAAATTTTCGGAGGCTGGAGAAGAGGGAAAAAGTCATGGAATACGTGGCTTCCGGGTCGCCCAGAGATCATTCCCGAGACAGAGTTCGGTACACGGTGCCAAGTCTGGAATTGGATCGTTTCACTGTAACGATGAATTTTCGTCCACGTCGACGAGATTATGCCGCGCGCGAGATGTCGAAGCAGGGGGAAATTTTCAAAATGCCAGATCGCCTGGTGTGTTTCCGAGTTTACGTTATAAACGCGTCTTCTTGTTGAAAAAGTACATTTGGAGTCTAGCGGTTTGCTTGCGAGAAGCATCTCGTGCCCAAGAATATTTGGATCGCAGCCAAAACAAAATGGGAACTCGGGAATAATGGATGTTCTACACTCTCCTCGACTCTCTAAGCTTCATTATATTCGAGAAACTTTCCTTAACATTTTGCTACATTCCGAAACATTATTACGGCTGGTCTAAGTTACGGACAATAATTTAGTTCGCGGCGTACCTCCTAGAATGTCAACGTACCATCTGCCTCGCGATGATTCACCAGATAACCAAATATTCCAAGGCAAACATAGCAGCAAAAACATGAATCGATTGATTAAAAAAAAAAAAAAAGAAAGTTGGATCGAGACGTTTTTCGGCGAAATTCAATCAATATAAATTTTTTCAAACACTCCATAAAAAGTTGGTTGTTCTTGAGTGTCCCAAAATGGCCAAGTCACGGAATTCGATCGACGCGAAAACAGAAACAAGGCGAGAAGTCTGAGTAAAAAAGTATCGACGTTTTTTTTTTCGTTATCGGGATCGCGAGAGAATCGAGTGAATATATATTTTTCGTGAAAATCAGTAACATAAAAACTGCCATTCGCAGTGTCACCGACGGCATGTGCATCGTTCGGTCCTCCAAGAATTTTGAAAGGCGTCAATAACATTAGGAGACTTTCGGCTCCAGAGAGTGGTTCGCCTCAATTTTGCCTTCGACCAATCCACCGTCGGCAGAAAAGCTTTCATATATATATTTTCACACACTCACACATCGGTCGTTTTCCACACTTTGTGTGTCGAAAACGAGGACGAGGATAACCTCGAACATGCGAGAACGCGATTGGCATATAATTCAGCTCGATATTGAAATAACATCGACGAACTGGTCGCGAAACATCGAGAGAAAAAAGACGAAAAAGGTAAAAATTAGTCCAAACATTGCTCGCAAAGATTGTTTCAATTCTTTGGATACATTTTGCAAAATGTCACACATTTAGAACGCGAGAGACGAAAAATACAATAAAAAATGATCATGCAAGCCCGGCCAACTTTCCTCAGACAAAAAGTCTTACATATTCTGAGGGCCTGTACATACGCCAAGTACATATGTACACGCGACAAAGCGAAGAGGTTCCCTCGGGGACGTACGTACCTTTACAAAAATATTTCAACGTCCTCAAAAGCATGGGGTAAAATTCATTTAACCTTTATGTGATGGAATCGAGCGAGCTCTTCTTCAGTCCTCAATTTATATCTGACGACATTTTTCTTTCGTCACAAATATTCGAATATTTCAAAAAAATGGATTTGTTATGGCAATTTTTTGAGGAAATAAAAATTTTCTGTCAAACGTTTTTCAACCGTTCCATTTAATCAATCGTTTGTTTCAAATTTTTGAGAGAATGCAACAGAACGGGGACAATTATGTGGACGAAAAGTGAAACGAACCGTATTGGCAAAAACTTGAAATGTCAGAATCGATTTTCGATACCGTAATTTTTCGTGTTTTTATTTTGATTTTTTTTATTTTTGCTTTCAGTGTCTAGCAAAAGTGGTCTCAGGCAGGATCAATAATTAAGACATGCAGCATCTCTGCCTTTCGAAAAGATCGAGCAACTCGGAGCTTGGACCGCTCGGAGAAAAAGCTGGGATTGGATTGGTGGGACGTGTGTACACGTATATATGTTGGTATCCACATACGTTATTGGCCCTGCAAGCCAACATACCCGTGGGAGCTCGAACAGTCGGAAAATAAATTATATATACGCTCTCTCTTGGCCTCGAGACTCTCGCGTTCTCTCTTTTTCTCCCGCGGCTTTGTGGATGCTGTACGCGACTCCGAGAGACGAGCAACGGTCCAGCATCGTCGGCGATGCTTTTCGCCGAGTTTCGAAGCGCCCCTCCTTCCTTATCCTCCAGCACACAAAATGGTGTGTGCTGGACGCCGCAGCAGCCATCAGCCAACATTGAGAGAATTCTTCGATGTAGAAACCTTTGGATTCGAAACACGAGACTTTGCAAAGTCTTCTACCAAACTTCTCCATGTTTTATTTATAAGTATACATGTTTTCATCGGATAGAGTAGCTCGAGTGCTTGACTCACTATTTATTTTCCATGACGTTTGTTTTTCGTATTTTTTTTAATTCTATTTTTCTAGGAATGAGAAAAAGATAATCGCGAACATTTTTTGTGTAAAGATCGAAAGGTCTCAGGGGATATTTATTAAATTCGCGTAGAGCAAGAGTTTGAAAAAATAATCTGACGTCTTTTCGAAATAAAAAAAAAACTTTGTCAGGCATTTTGGCTGAGATATTGACCGGTAAAGTTGGATTTATTCGCGGTCCCCAAATTTTGTTAATCTTTCTAGACTGGAGACACTCTCCGAGCGATTACGAAAAAAGTGGAGCCTCGCAATAAATTTCTGATCAGTTCAGCCGTACGCGTTGATGTCCTTGACCAGGTTGAAAACAACCTGCAGATCGTGGGTGAAAAAAAAGCCACGCAGAAGATAACAAACTGCTTCAGCCTGCAGGAGGATTTTCGTTGTCCAACAAACGAGTCTCATCACAGCCAAAAATAACGACTGTACGGAGGGGGAAAAAAATAATCCCCTTAACGAGAGTTTTATAAGCCTCGCGAAACTTTTCATGAAAAGCACACGATTTTTTGACCAGAGCAGGTTGACGAGAACGAACAAAATGGCGAGGGAAAAAATAAGTTGGAAACTTTCGTCGAGCCATTTCGTTGACGTGGAAGATCCTACACGTATATAGATCGTCTATGGTACTCCATGGGGCTAGGGGATGAAACTAAATGGCTGCTATTCCTCGGGATCGTTGCGCAAAACTTGTGAGCGCTGCCAAGAGCAGGACTTTTAATTGGACGGTACGTAACTGGACACGAAGCCTCCTGATCGTTTGAAAAAATAAATATATACCTGCGTATGGGACTCGTCAGGTGCTATGTTCCACGAAATACACAATTCAACAACCATGTGGTAGAAGCTGCAACTATTTTACTACAAGAGTCTCTCTGTACACGAGGAATTCCATGCGAAATTGATCGTTCAACAATTTTTCTTTTTTTTATAACCAAATCCTCCGGAAGATTAACAAAATAATTCGGCGATAATCCACCAATTTTTTTTTTCCACTGAGAAAAAAAATCTGCTCGAAAAAATAGTGTATATTTCTTGTTGCAGTTTTAAGAACAGTTTTATTCATCAAAGTTTAATGACTTTTGGCACAACTATGGAATATATATTCGTAAAGTTTCGTTGCACTAGATTGGTATGGAATTCCTCGTGTATGATAATTACGTGCAGAACCCACCTCAACCAATAAATGGCTCGATAAAACGAAGCTTGGCAAATACCAAGAGCGTGTACGTATATTCTCCACGATCTCCAAAGAGATCGTGAACTTGGAAGGCGCGCCAACGCAATGTTGCGTATCGTACGACTGCGGGAAAAGTTAGTTTTCAAGGATGTAAACTGACTCGCAGCAATGTCTTTCGAGTTGTAATATATGGAAGCCATATTGAACTTTTCATAAATGCATGTGAGCATAAATGTAGCCTCGACTATATATTTTAGTAAAATAAATACGCACGAGTGCTGGAAACATCGTGTGGTGACTTTTGCTCATTTGACGTGCCAGATTTTTTCTGTATTCGGTGATATTTGTGTAAATAAAATTAACAGTAAAATAGAAACGACAATATTTTTTTATCTCACCCACGTACGCGTTATCGTCAAAAGTTTTGTCCAACCCTCGGGCGTTTGAAACGAGATCACTTAATCGATTCGAGCTTTTCGATACTATCGCATAAGATTGACGCTCAGTGCGAGTGCTTCGAATATATTGAAGCGTTCGTATCAGAGGAGAACGCTGTTATGCATAAATTTTCATTAGCGAAATGAATTCTGCGATCGTTGAGAAAGTGATATGGATGAGTGCGTACATCTTAATCGATTTGGAGTCTTCATAATCGTATCGAGAGGTTTCTTGATTTTTGACCGGCTGTTCTATAAATATTCGGCCTTCCGGATTATGTGGGTATTTCCAGGATGCAGTTGTTTTGATGAATGCAAATTTATTTGAGGGAAACGAAGTAAATAATCTCGGAGGAGAGCGAAAGAAATGTTGGAGTTTAACGGAGAAAATAAAATGTGTTAATTAAAAAAGAGGTGCTCGCGAGGGGAATTAATATTTTCGAGGGAATTAAGGCGTTTATTCGGGATTCGTCGAAAATTTGGGTCCCGAAGGGTTAAGCGGATTTCATCGAATGTTGAGAGTGGAATACAGGCTACGGCGGAGGAGAATTTCTTTATACGAGTGGTGTAGAGGAGCTGGATAGGCGGACAGAGAGCAGGTTGCTTGCGAGATTCGCTGCGGAGCCTAATTAGGGCCTGATTGGCACTCCGCCCTTCGCTCCACCGAAAAACCTCATCTTACTCCTTGGCTCCTTCATTTGACGTCCACATGGAGAGCCTCGGGGTCGATTATGCCAGCAGACCATGGCCTTCTTTTTTTTCAACTCTTTCTTCCTCTCGCCATCCTCGATTTCGTACTCTTTTTTTTCCATCGACCCTTCTAATGTTTCTTTTTCAATAATATTTTTTTTCCTACTCTTTCGTTTCTGCGGAGCCTGCATGAGAATCCTGCGGTGTTTCTTTTTTTCCCCTTTTGGTTCGTTCTACCTTTCGGCAGATTTTATCAGAGCCCAGCTATTCGAATATATTCGCCTTGTTGGTCGGAGCAAAGAAAGAACTTTCCGAAATATTCATACAACTTTTTTCCCTCAAGCTTGCCAGTTTGTTCCATACATCGACCAACGCAGACGACGATGGTTTCCTCTTTCATTTTGCCTCGCTTTGTAAATCCTTTCCGTATGTATACGTAATTGGGCAAAAGCAATTTTCATCATTCCTTTAATTCGTATAATTTAAAAAGGAAATATTATACACCATCGGTGCGTGCGTCTGCTCACACGAGACTCTCCAGGCTCGGAGACTCCTCTTTTATCCGTCGGCTCGTGCTCTGCTACGAGGGAAGCAAGATATTCACCAGAGCCATGTTTTATTGTACACGATATATCGCTGGCTCAAGAACAGCACGCGATAAGTATCGCTCACAAGATTCTTCATATATGTCAGACTTTCGCTTTGTCGGTCATTCGGGAGGATCAACGTTGTACAGAAATATTCGCTACGGTCTTTCTCTCTCGTTGCAATAATCTTTATCTCGCGTTGCAAATCGTCGCTTATGAGCAGCTGCATGCACTCGATTCTTGAACATTTGAGGGTAGTGAAAAAAGTATTCGCGAAAAAAACGAGTTGGTATAGTAAAAAATGATTTTATGGAATTTTCAGTAATAAAGAATTAATGAAAATTAAAACTTATTGATCGATTTTGCTGTTTCCACTACGGATTTCAAAATTGAAACTTCAATATCGATTCCGTCGAAAATGCCAAACCGTTTCGTCACCTTTTGTCGAAGAGTAAAATTCTCTGCAAAAAGAAACTGATAAAAGTTGGTATATCGTGCGGTGCTTCGCCCAACGTAAACGTATGTTTTGTCCGAAAATTGTTTACCGATCCCCTCTCGGCTCTTGGAGTTTTCATTCTTTCTCTATATCGTTTCGTCCCACTCGTAACACGAGAACGATCACTTCTCGAGCTCATAACTCTCATTGGCTCGCCCAAGCTGTGGCTCGATACACGTCGACGCGAAACAATGTTGATATATACGAATGTAGGGACATAGGAATTTACCGGGATACGTGGAGACAGTCACGAACGAGCTGGACCAATGGGAATTCTTAGGGAATACGATGGAACACTAAAAAAAAAACGTATTTCGCTCCGGCAACCTTTTTCGAGAGGAGAACGAAACTCCGGAGAGAAAACTTCGGCGGTGGCTCGTGTGTACGAGCAAAATGGAGTCACCATACAAAAATAACAGAAGAAAGATACAAAACTCGAAATATCAGCTGCACTCGAACTCACGTTGTTTCTCTACATACGAACGAGGCCTCATTGAGAACTGTCAGAGTGAATTACGACATTGAGGAAGGACCGAGAGCGCGTGCGTTCGATTTTTCCTCTCACCTATCTGTATATTTCGTTCCTTTTTCTGCACCTACTTCATTAGCATAAAGCATTGGCTCGAAAGGGGCCAAAGAAGCGAGTACTCGAGAGGAATCCCGTGCACCGAGAGGATGAGAAGAAATATATGGAACACGAGCTGACGCGAGCCAAGATTTACGATCGTGAACAAAAAGCGAGAACGAAAAAGTATCGGAAGTATCGAATGGAAAAACAAATATGACGAGTGTCTAGAAATTTTTAATTTACGACTTGCACTAGATTTTTCGGTTTAAAAAAATTTGTCGTTTGCACATTTTCCTTTGAGATCGAGATCCTTGTAGGAAACTCTCTCAGAAGTTGTGGAAATTTTCGTCTCTTTTCTAAATACATACCGACACCATTTTTTGCTGCGCAGTCTAGACTATAAAGAAAGACTTTTTTTTTAATGAACTTTCGAAGCCATCCAAGCCATTTGCTGGACTCATCCTTATGAGTTTCCTCCACGCTAATGCCACAAATATTCGTGACCACTATCGCGGATACGAGCCTCAACTTTTAAGATCGAACTCTGCTCCTGCGGCATTATTGCTTTCTCATTACCGACGAGCAGGATATGTCGCAGCAGCGAATCGAGACAAACTTTAGTACTTTTTTCTCAACCTCTTTTATCTGCGAATAGAAATTCTTTCGTCGTGACTTTTGAACTTTTGGATAAAAGTGAAGATTCTTGAGCATGGAGTTGTGGAGCGTGTATGTATATGGAAAGAAAGAGAACGCACGTGTCCTGGAATTTTCGCAGAGAGCCAAGAGTAACTCGAGAATGTTGTTTTTTATTATTTTTCCAACTTTACGCTTTCTAAGATATCGAATAAGTTGGGAATGGCCAGTGATTCTTTTTCTTTGTCAAACGAAAACCTCGGATCTTCTCTTATCCCGGTAATAGGGTTTCGTAAAGTGCCAACCGAAAACCGTCAAGAGTTTCACATCTTTCGTATATGTGTGTGTGTGTGCTTTTCCCAAAAAGAGAAAGAATATGACTCTTGGTATCCCCGGAGGACTTGGCGATATCGGACGCGCTCTAAGGCTCGCTGACTACAATGTCACTTACCAAGGAAATGGGCCCGAGCGAAGCGTTAAAACTTTTCTCATCTTTCGTTAATCTTGAAAAATGATGTAGTTTTCCTAAAGAACGCAGCGAGATGGTGAACCCAGTGACATCTATAGGGCTGACATCTTTCAACCCCTTCTGCACTCAGACCCTTGATTAGTCATCAGTTCCAAAAAACTTTTCATTATTCATATTCGCCACGAACCATCTGCGGTATAGTAAGTTCATGATGCTGAAGTTTGCATCGTTGGAATGCAACGAAATTCTGTTTTTTCTTGAGCAGAACTCGTAATTATTATTCAATATTTCGTCTGGATAATAAAACGATCCTCCCTTGCCACCCAAAAACTTAATCACGACGAAAAATTGCCACAATTTTTAACATTCAATAAATAAATTTCATTTAAAAAAAAAAAGATTAAAATTTTTATTTTAAATCAATTAAAATAAAATAAAGATTAGAAAATCGATCAAATATTTTTCGTTGAATATCAACGTTGCAAACTTCAGAGTCGTCCAGACTTTCCATGATTTATTCATTTAAACAAAATCTTGCAACTTTTATGATTTTCCATCGAAAATTCTACATCACACGAATATCGTACGCGATCTCCGTACGGTTGAGAATGTGAAACGATAAGCAGAGGGAGAAGTTTTCCCTGTGGCTTTGGCAGAGCTACCCGAAGAGTAATTATCCCTTAGAGGGATGAAGACCGTGGTGTGTTATTCTCGTTGCATACATGAGGGCTGTGCGCTGCTGTGTGTACAGGGTGGAGCTTTCAGGAATCACCCTTCAGGAGCCTCAGGCAGCTCCACAAGGAGTTTGCCTACCATTTTGTATATATCGAGTGCATATATATAGGAAACGTCGTAACCGAAGTTTCTCAGCGACTTCCTAGACTCTAGGGGCAATCTGTGATACTGTGGCCTATCTCCATACGAACTGTCCCTAAAGATCGTTCCTCCAGTTACAAGAGAGCAATGATATTCACGAAAGCCATGGTGTTAAAAAATGGGCATAAAAAATGGTTATTTATATTAACGAAAAAAATAAAACTGAATAAATAAAATCGTTCGAAATGAACGGTTACCTTCATTATTTATTAAGAAAAATACTGCGCCACTTTTCCATGATTTAAAACTTTGAGCGAATGATTCTACTCTATCGACTCGCAAGAGAAAAAATATTTATAAAAAATCAATTTTTATGACACAATTTGGAGTTCGTATTAACGGTCGAAGGAAAAAAGTGAGTACGAATAATTTTGAGCATGGCGAACGTGTCAGATGAGAGGGATCCTGAATGTGATGGAATTTTTCTTCCCCCATAGCAGTTTCGTCGCGTGGGATGGGGGTCGGTACCCAGATGGGGTGGCCCAGGTGCAGGTGAGTTTTTTTACGGGCTTCTGGAGATCGAGCAGACGAGATGCATTTTTTTTTTTGGTCGAGGGGTTGGCAAGTGTGTACAGGAGGTTTTGGGAATTCCCAACGAGTCGCGATTAAGAGGGTGTGCGCAAATGGGGGTTGCTCCGAACACCCCGAAAAGCAGCGCGCCCTCCGCATATTCCTGTTATCGAACAGCTGCGCGCGCTTCGTCGCTGGCTTTCGAGGGAGAGTTAGGCTCACACCCACGTGTGCGGATCCACGTAGATTCTTGGCAATCTTTTTATACCGAGTAGACATTTGAAGACAGTTATGAAAAATGTAGAAACTAATAATTTCGCTGGTCCCCTGAATTTTTTTTTTTGCTTGACGAGAAAAAAAAACAGAACAATGTTTCGGTCCCAAGCGATTCTTCCTGTCGAAAAATTCCTCGCTCCTTTTTTTACTCGAGAAATGCCTCAGTAACGAAGGTATAGTCGCCGACCTTTTCCTCGCTTTATAACCCTTTCCCCGAGCAATAGCAGGCAAGCACTGCCATCGGCCAGCCTTGTAACAGCCCGAGCAATTGCCCGTTTTGAAGGATTCCATAGGGAAAAAAAACGTGTGCGAGGGAGTAGATGGCTGTACTCGGCGTTTCACCTTGACAATAAAACACGGTGGAAAGGGTTCAGAGGTTTCCCGGGTTACTCCGAGACGGTGTAATAAATCGATTGGAAGAAGAGTGGAGAGTCTCCATAGGTAAGCAACGACGATCCAAAAGGCAATATAGCTCGAAGAGCCTTTTTTCGTAGCTGGATATTTTGGTATCCATTCGACAAGGAAAAACAGGCATGCAGGGATGCGCGCCCTGGGCGATTGGGGAAGGGGTTAAGGTTGCCTACAGCCCTTTCTTTCCGGCGAAGGAAAAAGGGGTAGCGATGCCCAAGATGTTTTTACCGTTATCTGCGTTGAGAAAATCGTGCTCGAGGCCGGAAAAACCACGAAACGATCGACAGGTGAGAATGGCCATGAAGGCAGTCGTTCGCTTCAAGGTCTCCGGGAAACTTCGTGAGCGAAACTCTTCTCCGCGTATTCGCGACATTTTCGAGGCTAACTCGGACATTATCTCGAGGTGCCAGTCAACAAAATTCCGGAATTAAGTCACGCGACCATTTTCATCGCCGCGGGCTACTTTCAACGGCGAAACGATCATGTGAGTTTACAGAAAAGCACGTTTGATAAGTTTTTTAGTTTTACGATAATCGCGTCAACGCGATTCTAGCGAAATCAAGCGAAGAACGAACACGAAATTTTAAAAATCGTGTCTTGGAACAAAACGTACACAAGCTAATTGAGTAATTACCAACTTTACAAACTCAGACATTCTTAAACACAGTAACTCACAATGAATATGCAAGAGAAACCGTCTGCGTCCCTTCTCCCTCCGAAGCTACTATCTCTGAAGTGTCGCATACGCGATTAAGTTCGTTAGTTTATTCGTCATGTCCACTGCAGACATATAATTAGATTCGCTTCAGCAATTAGCACGATTAGTCGGTACACCGGAGGCCATTGTACAGAGTGATTCAGGGGTTAAGGAATTTATTTGCATTTGTGATTCTTCCTTCAAAGAATTTGGATTTTTTTTCCAAGAAATTAAAAATAAGAGTTAAAAAAAATTAAAAAATAAATGATTCTATGAAAAATCGAGTTTTTCTTGATTTTTCATGCTGCGAATGATGATCCTTTTTTTGATGCTTCGACAACAATGTCGTTCAGGGAAGCGTCAAGTATTTTTGTTCGTTTGTCGAAGCGTCCTGTACGCGCCAAGAAACTGCGAAGACAGTTTGCAAGGCTCGACATTATCGAGATTCTGATAACATTTTTATGTCTCGAGATTGCACGCGGAGGTTGTATATGCAAAGGGAAACTGCATGATCCACCACATTCCCGTGGTGATACGTGGGTTATGCTAATTATACGAAGTTGTACTGCACACGGAGGAAGTCGGTAGATATACGCGGCAAAGGGAACGTTATTTTTCTCTTGCTCGTCGCGTCTGCCGTTCGTCGTTGGGTCTCGTATCAAATGTAGGAGAACAAATTTTATGTTGAAGCAAAAGTGTATAGCTTTTCCGTGTTTGCCGAAGAGGCCGAACGATTCCATCGATCCGCTGTGTAATGAGTATGGAGTTTCTCGTTTGTAGAGAGAGAGAGAGAGAGAGAGAGAAGGGCTTTGGTGTACAAAATGATCGTTGACGCACGAACGGGTTGGCGGAATCTTGAGGGGATATAAATATAAACTCTCGTCTAGTTACGGTCCAGTCGTGAGCGTTGATAATTCTACGCAAAGTCGTATCATTCCGAGATATTTTATAGGGATGGAAAAAATTAAGAAAAAAGGCGTATCTCGTGCTTTCGACCAGGCGAAACTCTTTCTCTACGCGCCTTTTCCACTCTCGACACGATAATAATAACAGAAACCATAATAATAATCCACAAAGCGATTTTTCTGCTCTTGTGTGCTCGTTACCAAGTAAACACGTGGCTGTTGGTTCATTTGTACGTGTGTGCGTGTTAACCGAGAACGGTGTCACGTTGGAGAACGTAGGCCGTACTTTTGAACGGTATATTCTCAAAGATTCGCGTAATATACCCTTGAGTTTATTATAACGTTCAAACGAAAAGGCTCGGGGCTCTCATATGGGAGGGCTGTAACGGCAACAACCATTGCATCGTGCTGCGCCTGGTGATTCGTGCATGCGGAGCCTGTTTCCGCCAACTCTCTCGTGGCTACCGCTCCGGGTGGCTCCTACAAACACGCTCCGATACTCTTTGATGTAGAAACAGAACCACACACTGTAAAATAACAGAGAAAAATCTCGTGGCTAAAATTTTCAGCATATTTTCGAGATGCTCATTGAAATTCGTTGTTCACTCGAGCTGTAGATTCTCGGGCAAAAATCTGTCAAACATTATCAGGGGAATACAATGAATTTTATCGTGAAATCGATTAATTAACTTTGCTAATTAATCCACTGGTATGCGAAAGTTCGGAGGAACTTTGTAATGAAATGGAGCACAATTGAAATGAGGGACTGAGTTCGAAAATTATGGTGCGAGATGAAGGGCAATGGCAGCAGGCGTTGCATTCCTAAGCGACGATGGGAAGATACTTCATGCTCTGAGTAGCCTCAAAAATATATATATTTATACATAGACAGCGTACACAAACATGGTCGACAGGGTGGAAACAACAAAAAGTTCAATTTGGAGGAACGACAATGGAAAATCTTTTTCGTGTATTTTGTTTTGTGCCGACGGCATATACCGCGTTTCCTCATCCTGTATCCTTTCCCTCGTGCTTCTTTGCCTGGTCCCGAGTATGTATTTCGTGACCTGGGAGAGTGCGGGAGGGAGAGAGAGAGAGAGAGCAAAGTAGAGAAAAGTTTGGAGGGTGAATTCGAGGGGTGGAGTATTCGGAGGTTGAATCGAGAGTCAGTCTCGTTCGCGGGGGGTGGAAATTCATCGGGTTTTCTCTTTCTCCCTCACACGATTTTCCTCAGTTCTCATCTCCGTCGGGCTTTCCCTTGCAAAGAAATCGTAGCGCGACAGAAAAAACTTTTCTCATGCGTGTATGGGAGTAAAACGTTGGCACATGAGCCCACCCATTCGTGTTCTTTCTGCGTACATCGCATCACCAAAATCCGAGCTTTACGAAGGGCTAAAAACGTCGTGAAAAAATATTCAACGCTACGACGACGGAGAAAATAGAATCTGAGAATTCGTCTCGGGATACATTTGGCCCGTACTGCGAAAAGTTGAAAATGGCGTAGACACCGTGAGCAGAGGAAAATCTTCGACGTTTTACGATGAGAGTAAGAGAAAATGACAGATCGGAGGGGACGTCCGAACGTACAAAATATATATATACACTTTTGAAGAAAAACGCTGCTAGCATAGAAGATGCTGAATTTTGTTTTAGCCTCGAAAGATCGAGTGGAGCTGCGACGAGGGAATGAAGAGGGGTGACTGTTAAATATACAGGACCGAGAACATGTGGATAACAACGGTAGCCAACTAATTTGGGGTTCGTGCTACCACATTCGAGATGATTTCCAGCTAAACAACAACAAAGGTTAGACGCGAAGCTACAGCATCAAGTACACTTTGCAGTGCCGTCGATGTTCTCTTTTGCAGTTTCTCTCTCTATTTCCGTCTCTCGCCGGAAGTAGACGTATGTGACTGCGTATTTCATAGCGATGAGGATCATCAATTTCTCTGGCAGTTGTGCTGGCACATTGCCCGTATTTCTCTGCGCTAGACAGAGAAAATTGTCTCTCCCAGAAAGCAACACACTGTCTATGATTTCTCTTGCTATTTGCGCGGTATCGGTTATTTTCTTTGACTTCTAGTTGATTGGTTATTTGATCATACAGAAACATGCAGTTCCTGTTGAAACGGTCGAGCGTGTACACCAATATATTTACGTCCGCGCGCTCTAGGAGCTCGTTGATTACGCTCACGTTGAATTTTATGGGGTTTTCGATCGGAGCATACATTTTTGAGGGAGCGAAAAAAGTCTGTGGATGAAAATTCGTTGAGGAATGTTTACTCGAACTAATTTTCGAATCGCGAAATTTGCCCAGAACGAATTTCAGCAAATTTTTGTTGAGGGGACGATGGACACGAATAGCAGGAGCGAAACTTTTGCTGAGTCTGCTGGTGTATACATTGTAGCAAGCAAATCTACCGGTGAAATATATATAAATATACAGATAAGCTGTCAGGAGAAGCCGAAAGAGCTGCTGGCTTGCTCACTCTTTTCCGGCTGTTGGATGAGGCGCCTGGGAAAGTAGCTTGAAACTCATCACGCAGATACCTACGTCCCAAAGTACGCGATCTCGACTCGTCTCTTCCATCTGCTTTCTATCTCATCCTTCACTCGCTGTTACTCATTGTTGCGAAAGCTCTCTTGTTCTCACGACGCGGCGTCTATTTACCTACGTACAGTTCGTCGGTCTGGCTCTTTTGCTTTTCTCCGTCTTTTTGCCTCGCGTTCTCCGTTGCTCCGGTTGCTCTCGAAAGGCGTTACCGGTACGACCCTCGGGGGATCTCCTCGCTTTCTTCCCTATACTCTCGTTCCAACCGTAGAAGCACGGATTAAACGCAAATTCGACTCCTCCTTACAGCCTCAAGAGTGAAAAAGGAAAAGTAAATAAGGAGATAAAGGCAAAGAGAGAAAAAAGAGGAACGTGCGAGCGAGAGAGAAGGATTGACTCTGCATAAAGTCAATCTTCTCTTTGCTCTCTCGTCTCGCAGACTCCCCAACCTCTTCCCATCGTCTGCGATCTCCATGTTACACCGAATTGAATAAGTTATTCGTTCTCTTATACACGATACGGCGTATCGACGTTTTTGCCCTCCGGAAAATCATATATTCCTGAGTGACGCCCGAGTATGTATTTCGATGCGGAAAAACTTTTCGATATTTTGGCATTTTCTAGGAAATAAAGGCCCTGGTGAAGCAACAGCCCGTATGTAACGCGAGCGAGTCAAAAATGTCAGTTTACATTTACCTCTGTGGAGGGATAGCGAAAAAACTCATCAAACCACACACACACACAATTTTCTAGCTGCACACATATATTCGTAAGATCGTGGTTCTGCAAGACAATTTTTCTGCAGGGTATATAAGAAGGAAATAGAGTAGCCCGGAGGTAGAGAGCGACGAATTTCTCAAGGAACGTCTCTCCGCATCCACCGGGAAATGGCTTTTCAAGGCTGATGCATCAGGACTGAATAAATATGTATAAGTCAAGCAAAAATCTTCTTGCATTACATTACACGTGTAATATGCTTTTTGCTACATTGTATCGCTGCAGATTGCATGGAATATATTATGAAAACTTTCAAGAAGATTGAGACAATGTTCCAAAGGATCTTATTGGAACAAATTCGCTTCGAGTAAATTTTGACTTTTAACAAATTTACATTCGTGAAATATGATTGTTCCAAGGGATCGCGGAATCTGTGGTACGTAGAAGCTTGCTCGAAGGATTACCAAATAAAATATCTTCGCCAAAGCCCTCATTTGACGTTCGCTTGAATTTTTCTTATTACAGTTTTCTCAAACCAGTGAAATTTCGTATTTTCCATTTCGGGATTAAGTTAATGTTTCGGGAAGTTTGAAGGGAACTCGCGATTGCCCGAAGTCGCTTGGAAAATTGGGACGTAGAGCAGGAAAGTTTTGAAACGCTTGGTAAAAAAGATCGAACGGATCGTTTTGTTTAGTCGCTACATCGCCCAGCGATGAGCCGAAGGACCGTCGGCCCGGATCAAGCGACTCGAGTCCTCACCAAATTATCCGAAGAGAAGGCTGATTGTCACGAGCCATAAAATTACCATTTATGGTGTATATGAACGCCAGACTCGATTGCTATTCTCTTGAAAAGGGAATAAAATCCAGAGGTCACTTGGCAACAAATTTATACGTACATTACGATCTTCGTACTTGATTTTTCTGCGCATAGCCGTGCGAACGACTCGAGCGCGTATCAATGTTGCTCACAGCAGAGAGGATCATGTTTTCTCAGACTTACAAGAATGAGTTTTATCTCCAAGAAAAATTGACGTCGTACAGTATAATGTGGATGAAGATTCGAGTGGCTTTTCGAGTTCGGAGCTCTCGTCGTCACTGGCGATGGAACTTTGGTCGTTAGAGTGTTAAAAAAAAAAAATGGACTCTCAAGAGGGAACTTTGCTCGTGGCGTTAGAGACTTTTTCTGCGAAAGATTGTGAAGGACAAAAAAATAACGACAGTCGAAAAACAGACTTTGTTTTTCTGGAATTCAGAGTCATTCGAATAATGTTTTTTTTGCTTCAGTAAATAAATAAAAAAATCAACATGTAACGGGGCCGTCTATGTGCAAAATAGTGTGCACGTAATTATGGATAATTGTATGCAAGTATTCCGAGTTGGCAATGGGAAATTAGCATAAATATATCTTCCATCGAGACGCCATATCAATTAGCCGTTTTTTCTCGTAGCGTCCATTAAACAAAATGCAAGATTGTACGAGAGAGTCTCGAGATTCGTCCATTTATAATTCGCGCAGGTTGCTCGCGTGCGTATAACAATAACGTTGCTATTTCATATAGAAAGACAGACAGGGAAGGGGCTCGAGGGAAGGGGAAAAGAGTTTTTAAATAGGTGGGTATTCACGGTTGTGCTGGAAAGGTACGGGGCAGAAGGCGAGGAAAAATGATGTTTCCTCTTTCGTGTTGGTATTCAAGGTGGAAGGTGGAAGGTTCGAAAACCTTCTCCAACTCTTTTCTCTCTGTTTCTCTGATGCCTCGGTACGAAGTCGAGAATATGAACCGAGAGAGAGAGAGAGAGAGATTTTAGTCCTTGCTGCATGCGGATAGTGCCCGCGTCTGAATCCACTGCTCGTGGGGTCTCAGCTGAATTCCAAAATGCGAGGATCTCGCGAATGCAAATGGCGCGAGCAAGAACGAAGCTCTCAGCTTGTAAGCCCTCCAACATCGAACAACGCGTCTGGCATTCCAGGCATCGTCCGCTTATATTCTCGAGAGCTTCCTCTCACATTTATTCTTTCTTTACTTCTCTCCTTCATTCTCTCCGACGTTCTTCCGTTTATTCAACAACGAGGACGAAAGCCTCACAGAACTTTTATATTTTCAATGGGGAGTATTCTAAAATCGTCTGCTCTGTCTTTTTTTTCTGTTTGGTCTCCTGCACGTCTTGCATAACTGATGTCAGTAGCAGCTGTTCGTGGAATTCCAACGGATTATTTAAGGAATAAGAAATGGAAAAATTCTCCATTTTCTATGTACGGGAGCTCAATAACTGCGTTGTTTCTTACCGGTAAAAATAACAGTCGCCGGTTATTAAAATATATTCGGTCAACATGTGCGATCGAGCGTACCAACGAGATATGAAATAATTTTTTCCTTGCTTCATTCCTCACGAGCCACCATTCACATCAATTTCAAATACTCGAGACGACGCGTTTCCTTCTTATGGAGATTTTCTCTCGTTCCTTTTGTTTATCGCTTGAATCTTATCTCGAGCGTGACGAATAAGAAGCGATGTGGGTCAGACTCTCGGAATTTTTCGTGCCTACGCATATCATGAGCTACATTTTTTCGAGATGAGGCTCTTCACAATTTCAATGTGAAGAAAAAACATGGCGACGAGAATATTAACAAAAATATGTAAACAATCTTATCGAACACTCAACAATAATCCAGCGAACGGCAATTCAATTGAACGAGTGATTCATAAAATCATTCATTACCACACGTTTCTATGAAATATTTCAATTTTCTACCGTTTACGAAGCGAGGATTTGGAAAGAATCATCCGAGGAAAAGCCCGAGGCATTTTAAGATCGTCTCCTGCATTTCTTATTTATTTATCCATTTATATTTACAAACAGGCAAAAAGTATAAGGAATCGAGAAAAAAACGAGAAACCACCGAACGGCAATAAAGAGAGAAGAAAAGAGGAAGAGAAAGCTGAGAATGAAACAAGATCGTAAAACGCCGAAAAGCTTAACGGGTTTAATTAGGGAAGCGGTTAGAGTCCGAGGGAAAGAGAGGCTTATGAAGATTACAGGTAACTCGAGGTGGCAATAGGAGTCAGGTAAATAAAATGCTATTTTCCCCTTTTTGATATTTATATCAGTAGCCGAAATGGTTGAGTATTCTCAGGGTATAAAAATATAGTTACACGTTTTATTGCGTTTTCAACAAGTCATTAACTCGAGACAAAATGATTTATTTATTTTTATTCTCAAGTGGCAAATATATTTTTGCCTGATTGATATTGACGAGAATATTGTAAAAGCGACAGAGTTTCCTGGACGTGTTATTTCCGAAATAGTTCACGATCGATTGAATTTTTGTATGAAAGTAATTTTGTGAACGGCTTGTTGTTTTTTTTTCCTCCAAATTAGTTTGTCGCTATTTTCCATAAAAGGCTTTTTTCCGGGGAGTCAAAACTGAGTTTAAAGATTTCTTTGGTATTTTAATTCCTATAAAAATCACTTGGATTAAAAATTAAAAAAAAAGGATCTGAGAGATTTTTTGTCACCCGAAAAAAAAGTCGTCCATGAATATCTTTCCAAGTGCCATGCTGTGCGTGGCTCGTCCCGACCCCAGCACGAGTGCCCGAGTCGAGCATGGGCTGGATCTGCCGTTCGGGAATCACCCAGTCGGACCACTCCGGGCTCTCGAAACCGAACGACTGATTCGTGTCGCCATCTGTCCACAAAATGCTCAAGCTCTTCGCTCTCAGTCGGTGCTACACGATGCGGAATTTCGTGGTTGTCTGAACGTTGAATTCCTGAACTACTGCATACTTTTATTCTCATCGTGCGAGCCTGACAATCATTTGCTTTTCTCAAGAAAATTTAAATTTTATGCTTGGAAAGCGATTGGCATCAAAATGCCGGAATAAAAAATAAAAAATTGAACGATTTGATTGTTTTTGAAATTTTCTAAAAAATTTTCATCATTTCCCGGAGCAAACGGTTCAATTTTTCGAAAAATTCTTTTTTCCTCAAACTTGCAACGAGAAATTTCGTCATTTCGAACTTTGATTGTCTGCAGTCTTGAGAAATGATTTTTTTTTTTCAATCCCATACATTTTTTTAAATTTGCCCCGTAATTGAATGTCGTGGATAACGAAAACGACATAAAACCCACAATTTATACAACTGACACTCGCGCAGGAGCTTTGGCTCGGCTGGTAAATTCTTCAAGTTTGAATAGCATCGTGATGAGGAAAGAGGAATCGGCGAGTACAGGGAGATGACTTGTCTCGACGCATGAGCAGGCGTGTGTACGTGGAAATAAATTAAGCTCTTTATGGCAAAATGTTATTCGAGTTGTAATGCGAAGCTTTCCGCGCTGCCAATTAGCTGCGTGCAGCGAGCACAAAATTGCAATCATCCCAAGATACTCGTTCCAAATGTTAATGGAGTTGGACACCCTTCGAATGTATTTTCAAAATCCGCCTGCATTCACCTGCATCCTTGTCTGCCTTGTACGATCTCTCTGTCTCATTCGCTCTCTCTGTCTCTTTAGCTCGTTTTTTCCATAAAATGAGTTCTCACTTATTCTTTCTGTCCCATTATAAACATAAGATATGCGATAACGAGACTTTAAATAACTTGATTCTTTTCAAAATCTCATTACGTGGGGTTACACCCAGGAAAGAGTTTCGTTCGTATCGAGTCCATGCGGTTGCTCTCGCTGTGGTGTAAACATCGCGTTGTTTTTTTTTGTTTTTTTGTTTTTTTTTTTAACGGCATGACGAGCCGTTAATTACAAGGTAACAAACGTCATTATCAACTCGAAAAATAATGATTTTCTTAACGTAAGTATTTGCAGGAAAAATATTGTAGCGTGAATTGATGGGGGAGATTTTACGTGCGACAGTGTCGAATAAAAAAATAGAAGGAAAAGGTTTTCCGGTGTTGAACTTTAAAGTGAATCCCTGGGCAACGATTTTTTTGGCAATCCTCGTGCCAGACTCGTGTGACCTGTACTCTCTACGGATCGATACCGTCAGCGAGTAGACCCACCTCCGTAAATATATATCTATATATATTCCCACAGACTATCGAGGGGAAAGGGAATCGCTGGAGAAGCGAGAGGGTGGTCCAACGAGAGTTTCGTTTTGAGTGAACTCGACCCCACGCCGAGAGGCCATTTACGCCCCTCCGTCGAAGATCCTCTCGACGAAGCTTGTGAGAAAGAGAGGGAGCAATCATCCCCCTCGCTTGTGTCACGGACCGAAAATTTTGGCTGCACAGTCTCACGAGAGATGGCGCTACCAGGCTCTCCTCTGACCGGGAGAATTCTCGACCAGGATTCTGATCAATAAGATCCTTGCTCCTTCGAACCGGAAAAACATTTTTTGCAAACGGAAAAAAAATGATAAAGATTTTTAAAAATCTTTTTTTTTTCCCGATTTTTCTGATTGCGTTCCTACTCGCAGGAATTTTGTTGTAATTTCAGGTGATTGTGAAAAATCAAGTCTCGCCCAGTCTCGCGGATCACACGTCTCATAAATTTTATCGAGAACGGCACGAATTGATATTCACCGGCAATAGCGTGACGATTTATCGGAGTAAATAAGTTGTTCTAAATAAATAATGTTCTCGTAATCTAAGAATTTTCCAATCACGTAAATTTACTGCGGTGTAATAAAAATAATAGAGCAAAAGAGGTGATTGTACGCATTGGGACATTTCGTTACCTGCGCGTTGTCGTAACTTTATTCACGATCATGCAATAACGATCTTGGCTCGTGATAAGCGAGAACTAAGTTCGTTATGATAATTTAACGCGAGGAAATATCAGAGTAATTCATTTTACTTTCTCACTTTTATTTCTCTAATCCTTGCCTCATTACAAAACCAGAAAAATCGAGGCTGTTGGATTTTTTCACGAAGAAATTCACTTTCACGTGCACCGAGCCGGTTGCACTGCTTTATCGCCTGAAATGCGGCAATGGCCGGTTGTCTCTATGTCGGGCATTTTAGAAATTTTTAACTCTACACGCCACAATTTGCGATCCGATACCCTCGACCAACCAGCGAAGAGCCAAGCATGGCTACATATTAATCGGCGTTAGTGAAAAACCGGTTTTTCTCGAACCTCGTCCTCGTCTCGTCGAAGATCGAAGCTACCAAGATGAGCTCCCAGCGGATATACTATTTGCATGTCTTTTTTCATGGCTCTGTGTATGTGCACGTATAGAGAAAATCTTTCGATCCGTTCATTCGTCCAACAATATATTTATCGATTCGAGGGGACGCGCCCCAGCCTCGTACTCGTATCTTGATCTTGTTATTTCTATAATATACGAGCTGCAAATTCTCGAGTCCATTGAACTGAACAGCGTCATAAAAACGACTGCGGCATTCATGTGAATCGAAAAAAATTGCTGCTGAATTGTTTTTATCTAAAAATTTTCTACCAACAAATTAGTGACTATAAAAAAAAAACCGTAAAATGTTCAAAACCATCGTGCTACCAAATTCGATTTCGATCGATATGTCGATGATCTGTTACTTTTTTAATTAAGAAAAATAAAATTGAATGTTACTCAACTCTTTCTGGTACGATTGGATAATAAATACTCGATAAAACTTCAACAGTACTTCGCATTCATCGAAGTGGATTTGCATAATTAACATATATTCGCATTAAAGAAAAATCTGTATTTTATGTTTCTTTGAACTCGCGGAGCTAAATCCTTCGAAATCCGCGTAACGTTCTTACTCACGATTTCTTGACCAATCGATAACAGGATTTGAGTTTTTTAAATCCAAATCCTAGTGAGAAAAATACGTTTTTTTTTGCTAAGGAAGGAAAAAATAATTCTAATCTTGGAGACACTTCCTAGATCTCCTTGAAAAAAGATTCAGTACCAAGTGGAAGGATTTCTAAAAAGAAACTTGACTTGCACTGCTGAGGACGGTCCTGAAGCACGATGGGACAAAAAATAATGGAGTAGACTTCGATACGTGACGAGAAGAGGTGACTTTGTGGTATCCATTAAAAGGTCGGCTGCCCCATTGGTCGATAAATCGAAGCGACGGGCCGAGGAGAATAAGAAAAATAAAGAGCAAAATGGAAATTAGACCGAAGAGCAAAGTCTGGTTTTTCGTTAAATTGATCAGCAAATTGGGAGAAAAGAATGTTTTTTTCCTGTCTCGCGTTCGATGGTTCTGAATATTTTTAATTTACATCCCGAAGCGAGCGAGTATTCCGCATAAAGTATAATTGCTCGTATACGGAAAAAAATTGAGTTTAATATTAAAATCGCAAAATGAATGGCGAAATTGGCAAACCTCTCGGAGAAACCGGATTCTTCTGAGGCAGAAATGAATTTCCATCTCCGAATGGTTCAAAGCTCATTAGAGGAAAGATGATTCTGTATCTCTCGGATTTTTAAAGCGGCGATTGCAAAAATGTACTTAAGAAAAAAAATATTATGCGATATTTCATTCGCGACTGACATAGATCGGTGAAAAATTTGTAAATAGCGTTTCTTGAATAAGAATATTCGTACTGAAAGTTTGTAAGTCCATAAAAGCGTAAAATTGAAATAAAAGTATAAGCTTCGGAATGTTTCGATGATAAAAAGATTTCTACGAGTTTTCGATTATAGGATTTGCTATCGGGACGCTTAGATTTCCCATTTGCTCGTTTCCATTTTCTCTTTTCTATATCCCCGTCGGATTCGTGCCTATGTATCAAAATCCGGTTACTTTGTAGAGACTTAAGCCCTTTGCTATAGCTTTCTATGCGTGGTCCTCTTATTTTTCGGCCGATTTCTCATCCCAGTCGAGTCGAAAGAACCGCTTTCTCGGTCGTGGCTAAATCTGTCTCTCTTGGTGCTTCACACTCGGCCCATTCCCTGCCCTCAACCTCCCTCGCCCTACAATCGTTTCGCTCCAGGAAAACGAGTGGGATGAATCCTCGCAGCTCCCAGCAGCAGCACCGTTTTCTGTCGGCGACGAACCGACGAGAGAAGGAGCGAGAGAGAGAGAGAGAGAGAGAGACGTCAAAAGGATGTACAGCGCGACTCGGGCCAGAGGAAGATGGAAAAAGCCGGAGAGTGGGTGGGAGCGAGACAAACCTTCTGGGCCAATCAGAGCTGAGCTTTGCTCCTGCCTCGGGCCGATCAATGCTAAAACCCTTCGTGTACCAACTCCGTGTGTACTTTTATCCACACGCTTGCAACATCCGAGAAAATGTGTCGTCGCGTTCTATACACAAAGTTTCACGTTTCAAACTCGCAGCTAATGTTTCAAATCGACCAAATTTTCGTTCTTTGGACATTGCGCGTTAAACCGATCGAACGGTGACTCGTTATTGTCTGGAATTTCACAGGCAACACAAACACTTTCGCAACTCATCCGCGATTCCGTATCCCGCAATGAATGAGAGAGACAAAAGTGTGCCATGAAGTTTCCAGCATCGCCATTATATACGGAGTCACGAAACTTGGTTCGAATGCACAAATACCTTCGAAGTCTCGTCTACTTAATTTTAGCTGCATTCTCTTTCCCCCAAACCTGCCTAATCCAGCGAGGAAATTTATGCCCAGTCCCTTGGCAATGCAGACTCACTAATCTTTCGAAATCAACGCATCGTCGCAAAGATTCGGGGATATGGAAACGTAACTTTGCGATATGCACTCACGTACGGTACATGCAAGTAGATAACTCTCGTGAAACCTCGAGAGCTTCCATCCCATTATACATGCTCTTCGGGGAGCATTTTCCGAAAATTCCCCCACCACCGCTGCTATTTTCTCTTGTCACGATCCATGTGGCGCGTCGACGTCAGTAAAATCCGTTTGAATACTTTGCCTGATTCAGTTCAGTCAATAATTTCTTTTATACATTTCGTTTCCTTCAACTTTTGAACGCGGTAACCTGGGGTCAAAATTTCTCACTTCGTTCTCCCGTTTTTTATTCTTTTACCGCATTTTTACTTTTTTTCAACTTCAAGCCAAATTGCCCCAAGCTCACGTGATCCTGTATGAAAAACCGAAAAGAATGAACCCAAGTTGAACTCTTTTCTTCAAATTTTATCGGAGATATGAATTTTTCAAAATCGGGGTCATTTATGACCCAAGGTTACCGGAACAATAAATAAAAAAAAGGTAACCGTTCTAGGGTTGAAACTGATGATTTTTTTATTCGTTCTCAAGCTGAAAATTCAGTAGAAATGTTTTTTTTTTAACTTTTATAAAAACACGAAATTTACGATGGAGCTGTTGACGTTTTCGGATAGTATCGATTCAGATGTCGGAACAAAGTCAAAGCTCTATGTGAACTACATTTTTGTAGCCTGGGTTTGTAGCGTTTTGGCTGCCCGAGAAATGGCTCGCCCACCAGTAAACCTTCGAGAAGCTTCTCTATTTTTGTATTATTTTGCGTTGTGCGTGCGTTCTTCTTCAGAAGCAAAAGTACACAATGTAAGCTTCGTACTTTTTTTTATATTTATCCG
The DNA here is from genome assembly GCA_037952995.1 of Hyposoter didymator. NCBI lineage: Eukaryota > Metazoa > Arthropoda > Insecta > Hymenoptera > Ichneumonidae > Hyposoter > Hyposoter didymator. The sequence continues at coordinate 7,894,254 of JBAJMU010000005.1, forward strand.
GTCCAAGTGACAAATGGCACGGACTGATACGCAGGATTACGCCTACACGTTTAGCGTTAAAACGAAATCTCCACGCGTGCAGGATATTTTATTTAAAAGTTGAACGAATTTCTCGTTTATCCGCAGCAATGGGAGGACGCGGGACTCTATTTTTGTCCGATGACTCGCGCAGCCTCACGAGGGGTCGGCACGAACTGTTTCATCGGTTAATTACTCGTTACCATGATTATCGTCGCAAGAATGCGCCTGAAGAGCTCCGTTCGAAATTTTCAAGGACGCGCAATTAATTATAAAACGTACGACGCGATTAAGTAGTTGCAAAGTAGCACAAGAGTCATTCATTATTATTGCGAGCATTAAAGTTTGACCGAGGAAGTCATCGCGAAGTCAATTAAGGAGAAAAAAATTTCAAGATTAATTGTTATTGTTTTTTTGGCCCTGTTTGTCTCTTTTTCTCTCGCTCCATGTTTTTTATTTTCTAGAGACGGCTCGTTGAACGTAACTAAAATTTTAGCGAAGCGCCCTTCGTCTGGAACTTTCTTTTCATGAGCAAGAATTTCGCGGATGGACGATCGCGCTTGGGAAAATGAGAGAGCAGAAAAGGAAAGAGTAGGAGACTCGACGAGCGAGCCACTTGTCGATAATTCGGGTGATTTTATGCCGAGAGCGGTGGGAAAGAGCAACCCAGCATCGCGCACGACTGGCATCCGCCGATCTAATTTGTACGACGGAGCTCATTTTGATGCTGATGCTGAACCGGCTCGATGCTACCGCGCGTGTCGGTACGAAGAAAATTGCGCTGTGTTGGCGAACAAGGGAGAAATGGACAAAAAAAACGAGAGGAGAGTACGAAGCGTGTGGAAATTGAGTAGATCGCCGCAGAGAGTATAGCGAAAGATAAATTAACTGTAATGCTGCTTACCCATTGGCCGCCGAGCCGCCACGGTCCTCGAGATTTCCGCCGCATCTGTAAAAAAAAGAAACATCGAAAAATAATTCTCAGAGTCGTGAAAGGTCTCGGGAAAATGTGCTTTGATCGTAACGAATTTTCCATCAAAAAAACTCTCGCGAAAGTGACTTTGACGATGGAAAAGCCTCTCCGCGTGTTATGTCTGAGGAAAAGGACTTTTTCTCTCGCGTCTCTGTCACCCTCTCGCAATGCGTTGATAAAAGCTTTTAGCAGAACTTTCCCAAAATGGATGACACTCGTTCTGCCTTGAAAGAAAATCGATAAGCCCAATGCTCCGAAGGATATATAGAATAGAGAAATAGTCACTTTGGTGAGATTTTCTCTGCGCCGAGATTTCGCTATTCGACGGAGATAGGAAAAGGAAGAAGAAAAAAGAGAGAAAACTAAGCGCACATCGTTACCCGAAATGGCGGGACGAGCACTCAACACCTTTTGGCTCGGAGTGCGAGAGAAGCGATATCGAAGTTGGAGAATTTACGTGCCTAATCGAGCGTCAGAGACTCTGATTCGAAAACGTTTTCCCCCTCGATTTCCAAAGATTTCGTAGTTTCTAAATCTGAAGCGATCAATGTTCTAAAAATTCGTTATTTTCTCCGGTATCGAGTTGAAAAACAACAAAATAATCGAACGATATCGACGCGTTGCCAAATTTATTGTTGCTCCATTTGGACCGATGAACAAAAAGCGAGAACGTTCGCCTCGTCGAGATTAGAGGATCGCGGAGGTTGAGAACGCTGCTCCAATAAAAACATCAACGTCCGTTGGCATGAAATAAAATCGCGACAGACAACCGTGTCGAAAAATAAGCTGGAAAGTCTAAAGAGTGATTTCTTTATTATTATTTTTTTGTTTCATCTCAAGCTCCATTTGGACGTGACAGAGTGCGTGAGAGTCGCGGGTTTTCAAACTCATGAACAATACTGCGGCCAATCAGCCTGCGGAGGAAAAGAATAAGAGTTCTCATCGATAAGAGAGAACGAGTTAGACGAATGGTGATATTCCGCATCGTTAATTTACACGGCGGCCAAGTTCGGAGGCAAGAGTTGCGAAGCCAATGATCGAAGATCGTTCGAAGCGTCCATAACGATTCGCGATCGTGTTTCTCATTGGAAAACAAACGAGGCTACGCAGGGAACAAGTTCGAGACGAGCGGGACGGAGAGCAACAAGAATAAATTGGACGAAGCGAGGGAAAGAAGAGAAAAAACAAAACGAAAAAATTTTGCAGCGCGATTATCAACTCAAGACCGTACATTGCTATTTCCTCTGTATCGTAAACTCTCCGAGTTTCATCAATTGTACCGAATCGCGTATTTTTTACAGACAGCAACTCCGCCTCGGTCAATTCTTCGTTTTTTTTTTCATTTATTACTCCCGAAGCTTACGGTATCTTGGTAATTCGAGAGAATTCAATCGAGATGTTTTCCTGGCAGGCTGCTGCGAAATATTCACGAAAACGAGTTACCGCGATATATATCGGAGGCGTGTACCAATAATAATGAAATTCTTGAAAGCCAAGCATCCAGATACCGAGATACAGTCACCGTCTTGAGGCTGCATCTAAATGTATAGACACATCGCTTGGTTACATGCCAAAGGACCTACAACACTCGATTTCAAGGTTTTATAATGTGACCTGCGCCCTTTTCATCCCAAGACGAGATATTTTCTTGCACGTCTTACCTCGACGACGTTGCTCATGCCTAGGAGGAAACTTCTCACGTAGGAATGGTCGGTATATCAAGAAATACATCCACGTACCTCCCTCAATATCTGCTGTACATAGATAATATATAAATATAGATAATACATATTATATGGAATAATATGACACGTATATATATGGATCGACGAAGCTAGGATGTTGTGGAGTTTGTGGCGCATTTATGAGAACAGCTCCTGTTCTCTGGTAGAGCCGAGCACGAGGTAAAGCCAACGCAATATGAATAGATAGAGGCGGATGGGCTTCCCACTGTTTAGGGGTCGGGCCACGATCCCCGACGGCGCTGAAGGGGATTGCCACAGAAAGATACATAGGTATATATGGCTGTGTTGCTGGTGCTCGCTGTAGTCTCGACAGGAGTAACAGGAGGGTGGGTAACTTTCCCCTAAAAGAGAGAGACGGACTACCCTTTGGCCTCGTTCGTGACGGGAAACACACGAGCGATGCGGCTAACTCCGATAATCCTCTCGCTCGCACCAAATGCTTCTATGTCGAGGTGTTTCTCTATTTCGCCCTACCCAATCTACAACGGAGCTGGATATACGCTGCTGCTTCACCTGCACCCCGCCTCGAACTTCCATCTGGGCTAGTGGGATGGGTAAGGACTGCGCCAACTGCTTATTCGTATTACGTATATTTGTATGCATACATTGTCTGTGTATTGGTACGAGGACGGAAGGGATATAGGCAGCCTAGGACTGGAAGGCAAGTCTGGAAACGTGCTGGAGACTCTACAGAGCCATTTCTGTCCTTCCACCCCTTGGCATCTGGAATTTACCCCTCTACCCAATCCAATATACTCTCTGAACCAGCAGCCATGTTCCTTTACATTTTTGCCCATCCCCCAAAGTCTCTATACACCTTTATACGATCTTCTTATTACTTTGACATCGTCTAACTTTTTAATCCACATATTATCGACGTGCTCTTTCCAGATACGTCAAATAATCTTCGTTCTCAAAGTGTCACTTCGTTTTGCGACGATAAAAGTCTGAGGAAAGTTATTCCAGGCCCAGGAGAAAAAATTTCAGCCATTAATTCTTCATTCCTGCACGGACACTGGATAATATGTGGATTGGAATAATTACGTGAAAGTTTTGAATCCACAAGCATTAGTCTAACGTGCAGGTGGGAAAATTGTAAAAAGTCGTTTCGGAAAGTGCATCGGCGGTCGACTCGAGTGTTTAATTCGTGGAGTTATCGTTTTGCCAGGTTGGAAAACGCAATTTGTTAATCCTTTGCAAAGATTATGCTGATTGAATATGCACTTTTTTGGATATGAATAAATTTTCATGGTTGTGAATATTTGCTCGAGAAAAATGTGGAAATTTGCAGGCTTTTTCCTCGTTGCGTTCAAGTACGAAGGGTATAATTTTTTCTATCCATATAACTCTCCGCGTACTCGCTACGAAGGCTTCTCGCGACGAGCGAATGCACAAACGAGGCTCTGGGAACCGAAACACTCGGGCGCGAGTACTCTTCACTCTATCGCGAATTCCTATCGCGTAAAAAATGAATAAATATTATTGAAAATGAATTTTAGACTCTCATTCGTTTATCCGTTCGATGAAAATGAGCAGAAAAACGTGCAAAAATGATGCTCGACGTTTGAATTTATTCTTGACGTTAGTTCCGTTTGGTCGACTAATTATCACCTGAAATTTTATTTTACCGCACTTGGTGCGACCCGAAATAGTCCGAGAGTGAGAAGCGCAATAAGGGACAAGAAAACGAAAGGGAAGCAAGTTGTACGGCGGAGCTCACAGCAACCCCCATTGAGCGAAGCGAACCTCGACCATTATACAACCCATTGGAGACGCGGTGGCTCCCGGAAAACCGGAGAAAATGGAAGCAAAAACAGTTACCACGCGGTCCTGTATATTGCCCGGTATGCTCGGACACGAAACTCTACGACCTCTCGGTTTTACCTGCTCATTTTTACTTCTTAGCAAGGACTGTACTGCTCCCGCAAGAAAAGGAAAAAAGAAAGCCAAGATTGTGGCTCCGTACCCGCAAAAAGGACGTCTCCTCGCGATCCCGTTAGGTCGTTGCGCTCGTTCCTCCTTTCACCCATTCAATTCTCTTCTCAATTTTCACTTCTTTCCCCTTTTCCGCTATCTCCTTTTAACCCTTCCCGATACGAATCTCACCGCGCAGTGAAATTCTTCAGCCTTCGTCTCTCTTTTTTTTCATTTTTACCCTTTCGTTTGGATGAATAAAAGAAGCAAAAAATATCCCACCAAGTAGCACAAGGGTGAAAAGCAAATCTTGTCGGATTTATGGAGGGTGCTAAATTTTTTTCATTTTAGGTTTAAAGAAGTGAAGCTCCCCGCTCGAAGGGAGCACGATTTTATAAACAAAATATGTTATGGAAAGTTGAGATAAAAAATAGAGAGCCCGGTTCCGGAAAATTCTTAAATTTCCTTCTTTTTTCTGCGGCAGCAAAACTTCGTCGAATCCATGAAACTTGATTTTATTTTTGATGGTTTCGCATTCTGCAGCAGATTGTGTTACAAAAGTGAACTTCCTCGAGATCATGAAATTTCTAAAGTTTTCCAGAGTTTTTGTGGTTTTCGACGATCCAGCAAAAGTTGAATCAACGAATTAAATTATTCAGTGCGATTTTTTGTTCTTACCCCCGCAGAGGCTCGCCCACGCGTGACGCGTTTCCAAAAAGCTTCGTCAGTAACGTTCGATGCCTTGTACGATTCTAGTCCATCAATTCTGCGCTTCTGGATAAAGTGGCTCCGCTGATTTTGGTCCGATTGAGAATCAAGTCCTCGCTGATGCTGTACGAATCGTCCACTGCACCGCTTCGTTGTTACTCGGGGTCTCTTATACGTTTCAGGTGAGTATATACGAGTAGCCTATTCGACGTGTCAACTTTATTGCACACTAGATACGCCAGTTACCAGGAGCTTTACGTCCGCTTATCGGCACCGCCAACTGTAGCAGGGGAGTTCTACAATTTTTTCCTTCCTATGCGTTGGCTCTTTCTTTTGCATTTTTTTCATCGCCAATGAAATCTTTTTCCTACTCATTCAACTCTCGATACTCGATGATAAGCCATCGACAACGTCTGCTAATATAATAGGGAATAAACGACCAGCTCGCGAAGGCTAAATATCGTTCTAGCCGGATCTGGAGTCTGCTGGACTAAATAATAATAATTAACCCTAGAACGGTAACCTGGGGTCAAAAATGAGTTCAGTCGACTAAGAATCCCGCGGCCTTTTTCCCTCCGTTCTCCGGGTTTTTATCCTTTAACGTATTTTTGGCTAATTTTTTGGCTTCAAGCGAAATTGCCCCAGGCTTACGTGATCCTGCATTAAAAAACGAAAATAATGAGTCCCAGGAGAACCCTTTTCTTCAAATTTTACCGGAGATATGAATTTCAAAATTTCGTTCATTTATGACCCCAGGTTACCGGAATAGGTAAAAAAAAACAAGGTTCTAGGGCTAAACGTGAGTGTTGATGAAAAAATTTAATTGAAAGAAAAATAATATTTACGAATTCAATGAAATATTTTCGAAATCTTAAGCTCTGAATCAGCAGATTGCATGGACATCGATTTTTTTGGAACCAGAATTTTTTGACACTCCTCAGCGAACGTGAATCCATGTAAAAATATTGCCAAAGCTTATCAATTGCATCATTTCCATGCATGTGAACGATTGTAAGAAAATATATGTTTGTAAGTTGTTGGTGGCTGGTGGACGTCTTGAAAATGGTTACCCTCGATAGCAGAACGATAACAGCGATGCTGGAAGATCGATCTTGGCTGGTAGTATGTGTGCTCCAATAATAGCACAACCACGATGGATTCTAGATATAGAAACGTTCGACGATCGTCCGCAGATCGAAAAGTAATTTCTTATCGAGCTCGCGCAGCGGCTACTCGATGCACTGGACGGGGAAGGGCAGAGAGAAGGCAATTTAATTAAATTCGTCCGTGCACACGACTGTAAACCTCGTTACGGACGTGTGGCATCGCGGGACGCTGCTCAATCTCTCTCTCTCGCTCTTTTTTCTCCAATCAGGTTTATCTCTCCTTTTCTCTGTGACTGCGCAGCATATATATTGTTCGCCAACTTCTCGAGAGTCTACGAGAGCGCTGCTAGACGCAAAGTAACAATGCACGCAGCAATATTTTTCCCTCTCACGACACGTGTGTCGCCCAAGCGATTTACGTCGCATATCCCGTGCCTCGTTCGATGTAGTCCTTCGTTTCCTATCGACAACGCTGACCCACTAATCGCAGAACAAGTATAATATGCGCCATTCTATTAACTCGGCACAGATCATTCCAAAATGATCGTCGAGACGCTTATACGCCCTTAATTTCCAATTATAATTTCATTAACACGACGTACGGTAATTACGAAATGAAATAATTGGATTCCATGCAGCGGGAAAATTGTCGGATGAAAAATATCGAGGCCACGAGCAGGTTTACCGATTTTTAGGCTTCCCCGTGATCCGGGAACATGAAGAAAGTCATAACACGCGAAATAGGCAGGTTTCCCGTGCGAAATCGAAATTTTTGGAAAACAACATCGAGGAAATATGTTGTCCGGAGCTTTCGTGAACGTCATAACGGAACGGAAGACAAACTTGTTTGTTTTTTTTGATGGTCTATATGTATTCTGTAATACGAGCCGTAATATTGAATCTGAAATTGAGCCTAGCCGTGTATATCCCTTGGGAAATATGGAGAGGCAAACCCTGATACGTTCTGGCCTTTAGGTGCCCTCTCGCGTACAGAGGTGTATCACAAAAATCCCCGCCTACATATTCTCCAAGGTAATTTCGTTCATATCACGCGAAATATAGAAATATTCCGGCCCATGCCTTTTTCGTATCTCATATTCCATCATTTTTTTTTTTTAGACTCCCTACGTTTCGTTGTTTTCCGACGGGGCGAGATCAAATCTCCGTGAGATCACACCAACGAAGGCTGCAATATTTTTCAGTTAAATCCACACTGGTCCACTGGATAAAAAATTTATGGACACTGCGGAATGTCCTGACAAGATTTTTGTATGATTATTCATTTTAAAAACCGAGTAAGACGAGGCAAAATTTTGTAGAAATAATGTATCGAGTATCCAAACAACTAAAAACGCGAAGCAAAGAAAATCGCTTTTTTTGTTGATATTTTGTTGAGTACGTCCAACTATAACAATTTTTTCAAAAAAAAAAAGAAAACAAAGTCTTTTTGGTTTGCCAGAAACCGCGGTCGAACTTTTTTATCGTTCGGGGAATTCGACAGATGAAAATTGATGATAATTTTGTTACAATTGCAAAAAAGATCATTCTCGTTTGTCACAAAAATGTCCACGATGTATTCGACGAGAACGAGATAAAAAAAAAACACGATCGATCGATTTTTTTGAGCGAAGGAATAAAAATGAAGTCGCGGTAGAAAAATCCTGTAGCGTACCGTCGCGTGAGTCAAAATGTCGAGGATATATGCCGTTGGTCACACAGCGTCACGACGACTTCTTTCCCCTGAGAATTTCAGGGGAATTGCGCGCAGGCGAATCTCATCGTGGAAAGCGGATTAAAGAATAAGAGAGCGTTGGTTCAATTACAAATATATACATGAGGTACGGGCAGGGTTGAACGGTAGAAAGAGGTCGAGGAGAAACGTACCGAGAGCTCGGTGTGTGTTCAGTTTAGACGTGACCTCGCAGTAATGAGCTCCGAATTATTGGATCCAGCGAACGTGGCGGATGTTGTAAAAAATACGGAGCGAAATTGAGAGAGGAAGAAAACGACAAGACCGAGACGGTAAATATGAGTAAATGCATCCGAACATTGTGCATATATCTAGAGGATCGTCAGAGCAAGACGAAGCTAAGCAAACAGCAGCACTAAAAGACCTTTGCTAGAGGAGTATAAATAGCCTGACCGGTTGGCAAGAAAAAGGCGTAAACCTGTCAATTTATCGTGTTTAATTTAAACAACTTACGCCTTTTTGAGTTTCGATAGCGAAGACACATCTACATGGTACATCGGTGGGATAGCAGCAGTGGATTTCGTCTCCCGAGGGATATCGCAGAACCCTGGTGCTATTTTATCAAAACGTGATCTTTCGGTCGAATACGAAAATTCGTACGTGGTCGAGTTGCACAAGCAGTCCGAAATTTGTGATAATATACTCGAGCAAAAAGTTATTTTGACAGGAGGATGAAAAAAAAATGTTTATACACATCGAACATGTCCAGGGAAAACCAGTAAAAAGAAAATATGGCAATGTTGCTTAAAGTATTTAGCTGTTATCGTTAAACTTTCGTCATTATACTGACTCGCTTATATTTTCGAGGTTATGTGAAAGTTTGCTTCGCTCTTCATTGACTACATGTTCACCAGCGTATAAAAGATATCATCGTCGACATGAAAAGAGGGGAATGGTCACGGGACTTTTCTCCCGTACGTTATGTACCTTGGCACATAACTTTTCGAGTCTCTTTCATAAATAAATGATAGCTTCGAAAATTATTGCGATAAACAACTCTATTGCGAATTATTAACGGCATAAAATTGTGTTTATATGTGCGGCGTTTGTTCAATAGGATGTCCGATTATTCATCATTCACGATTATATTACGAAAGAAATTTGAAATTTTGTTTTTTTTTCTCACCAGGAAGAATTCTCGAGTTTCGTCTCAGCACTTGCGTATTTGGCACACGGAGGATCAAATCTCTCTGCCACAAAAATCCACGGATTAATATATGCTGATATTAAATAAAACGTAAAAACAGTCGTTTGTACTTGTTTATTTAGTTCCCTCTCATTTTTTATTCGCCAAGCATGTAGCAATGAGATTTTTACAGGGAATGACGACTGCAACGCTCGATGGCGTGCTCCACGACATTTTGTGGCTGTCTTTCTCCTTCTCTTTCTTTTTCTCTGCTTCTCTCGCTCCGTTTGCCTCGTCGGCAAGCCTTCGAGCTTCAAGTTGCAAATTACAAAGTTCACTACATTGTGGTTGAGTTTATACATCTTTATGATGCAGCTGTGGGGAAAAGTTGTGGGCACACGTGGAGGCGGCGACCATTGGACGCGTAATTTATATACATAACCGAGCTCTGTGTATATTCACAAACTCTACAGTAAAATAATATTCAAGAGCAGCAGATTACTGTACGAGCAGATCTGCGTCGAATGGACCTGGATCTTAATAATTGGGAGAATCGATTGATCATCAATGAAGCGACGAAATATAAGACTCGAATCGAAAATACAAAAAAAATTAGAAAATATCAAAAAAACTATTTCAAGAGTTTTCATGCATTTTGATTCTTGCAAAACGATTTGTTGTAGAAAGTCCCATGGGGGAGCTGACACGCGATTGCGACGCAAAGAAGCAGACCATTTGCGGAGCCAAAACTGGTAGAGAGCGTTTGGCACTATAACAAAAAGGCCAAGTGTCAAAACTGGGGTTTCTCTTCGTTCAACGCCATTTGCGAGGAGCTCGCTGCTGCGGAGCCAAGTGGGGCCAATCGTTATCAGTAAGGTCGAGCGTGTCTGACATTTTTTGTGTTTTTTTTTCTCTTTCCAAACGATATTACAGTCTAGTAAAAAGTGGCAACGAAGCAGGAGAAAGGAGGCGCACAAAAAAAGGAGAAATATGAGGTTGTCAAAAGGAAGAACCTGGGCTCGAACTTGGCGTTGAAATAATTTCACTGTTCCTCGAAGGAAAATGCGTTGGGCGTGTTTCTTTTTTACAGACGTTCCAGAGGAAAAAGAAAGCCAAAGAAACGAGAGGGAGAGAATGCGAAAGACACACCTTAACCGCAGAGACGTTCGCCGCTGAGTGAGCTCGTTAATCCTTTTTCTCTTGACAATAGCAATTCTTGTTTTTTACACAAAAACCGTCGTGAATAATAAAGAGTCGAATCGTTCGATACGCCCCAACAATTGTAAATTGCTAACCCTTTTTTTTTAAATTCATCCTTCACGATCGTCGTATTCCGTTTATGTTTTGTTTTACGATGAAAATTACAACAATGTAATCGTAGCGATTAAAATATGTGCAACGACATGTGACTGAATGAGAAAAAGATTTTCCATCACGCGAGGAAACAGCCAAGCGGAATATTGCTCGCCGAGCCGAACAAACTCGGCGGTAAACGTGTTCGCACCCAACGATTAGCCAGAACGTGACAAGAAGCACGTAATAAAGCAATGATCGTGGTTTATGAGGCAGTATACCACGCTCGTCGACGTATATGTGCACGCCGCCAGAAGTAAGTCTGCAGAATCGTTGGTGAACGTATGCGGGGTAGTTTACTCATTAAAAAAATCGTTTTACTAAATGGGCGGTTTGGATAGTACATTAATAAAGCGTTTGTACAAAATGTTAAATAATTTAATAGATGTCGCGATATACGGTAAGCATTATGAAATATTATTACAACAGCTCCATTTCGAGTTGATAGTCGAACGTTAAAAGTTAAATAAGAAGCACTGAGAAAATTTGTATCATCCAAATGAACGACGATATGAATCTATGTTGTGAAGATTTGCTTGGGAGTATGAGCACTTAATTTATTTTTATCTTTTTTTTCTCACATTCGGTAGTTTTATGTTAATGAAAAAATCGTGGATTAAATTAATTTTATCGTGCTGTTAGTCCTGACGGTAAAAAACCACGAAAAGTCTCATCTATTAATCCCTTTGGTCCTGGGGGCCAAACTTAAAAGTTGCTCTATTAACTCAACGGAAAAAAAAGTTAATTTAAAGAAGTATTTAATCAATTTTATACCACACGAGTTTCTTCATCCACGTTTTCGTCGTATACGCTCGACGGGGCAAGTTCGTTAAGGGCACACCGTGAGACTGTCGTCCTCAACAATTCCAATCAGATAGAGAGCTATAAGCTAGAGGACTTTGGCTGGCTCGGCACTCCCGAAACTTTTTCATCCCTCGAGTGCCCCGCGCGGAATTGAAGTATAAGAAGTATCGACGGAAAGCGGTAAAAAAGAAAAAGGAGATGAAGGAAAATGTATAGAAGAAGTCGCAGCAATATCGGATGATTGCTGATGGAAGAGGACGACCGGCTGGGATTTTTATGCCGAGATGGCGAGCTCGAGCGATCGCTCTCTCGATACAGATTCGTATTAGGCCAAATCCACCAACCACCGGAGAATATCATAGATAAAAGCATGTATGAAGTTTTCTACTTTCTCATGAGCAGGCTAATTCGCATGCGCCTTCAAGAACAACCGAGCACGAAAGCTTTTTGCAATTTACAAAGTTGCAACGAAACGTTATCTTTCTCAACCTCGTAAGTGGATATCCGATTCCTTAATACTACGTTTTATGTACCTGCTCCATTGGATTTCTCTCTCGTATTTGCCAGTCCTCGAAGCAGGAGACGTCGTACATTGGAAGATATCGAGAAAGGAAATATATGAGAATTGGTATGGGGATACATGGAAAGATCGTGGGTAGACTGGTTAATGGTTCATGGGAATAAATATAGAAAAATATAAAGATGAAAATGAATAAAAAATAGTAATGTCTCCTCTTGACAAAGTAGCCTGTGAAAATTTCATATCAAACGAAATTTTCCCACCAGGAGTTCGTTGCGAATGTAGAAAGAAATTGAACAAAATTACATGCGAGAGTATCGGCGAGGATTCGATGGTGCAGAGAAAGAATGTCGCTATTTGATTCGATGAGAGCAGGCGATTGGCTTTCGGTTCTTTAGTCATGGCGGCGGAGGTAAAAAACTCTGTCCTCGTCTTCGGTTTCTTCATTTTCATTTTTCGTTCTATCGTCTCTCTTCTTTCTTCTTTTTGCCTCGCTCTCTCACTCTCTCCTCTTCCATGTCCAAACTCTTTTGTCCTTGCTATGACGAAGTTTCGGGCTTATTGCTCTTCTTCCATCGGGAATGAGAAAGTCAACCGAATCTTTTCGTCGTTGTCCCTCCCCCGCATGCTCCGCAGAGCATCAGCAGCAGGAAAGCAACAGCATCGCGGTGGTTCGATATTTTCGACGACAACAATGGAAAAAAAATGAATGAAATGTTCGAGCTCTTTGAAAATAAAATCGAGCTTTTGGCGAATTTTTCATTGTAGAGATTTTTCGTAAGAATTGTTGCAAAGTTAAAAAAGAATCCTCGGTTAACAACTTCATCGGATTTCATCGACAGGATAAAAAAACAAAACTAATTTATCCAAAGTCATTAGCTTGTTCAGTTATGATATTTTATTTTATGGCGAAATATATGGGAATCTAATGTTCTGTGAGTAGCGGAAAGCACGTCGTTAAATGTTTTATAGATGAAGCTCAACACTACTTCTCACGCTGCTCACCAAATGACGGACTAGTTTGTTCTCCCTGGATTCGATTCTTGTCTTAACACGATCACGACTTGATGAATAACACAAATTTGTGAAATATAAATTTGGTGACGAGTAAATTGCTTTCTAAATTTTACGAATTCTCGAAAATTTCTCGAGCTCGTTTGAAAATCGAAGATTCAATGAAAAATATTGGCAAGTCTAAGTCTCCGATGAATGCGGAACGTGCAACGGGCTCGTTGCGTTATATGGAAGACATAAGAATAAATTGATGGGGTTTTCGAAGCATAATGCCGCGAGTGAACGACGGGTGACGCGATGACTACCTTTATGACGTCGGAAAGTGGTGCCCACTCACAGGGTGTGCCGATGTTTCTGACGTCGAATGGGTTAATGTGTTTGATGGCAACAGGTGGCCGCGCTATTGGACCGCGTTGAACCTCGCCGCGGTCTGCTTTATGGGGAGGCCTGAAAATAGCGCGTTTCTCAGTGTATACGCTGCGGATTTTAACACACGCGACTCAATACACCGTTCGAATCGACAGCGAAACACGAACCGCGAAATGAGAAACTCTTATCAGTGGTTGATCGATTTCTATCGATTGGTAAAGCGTATCCTGCGTAAAAAATTGCTTGTGAAATATTTTCAGTCTCAGCGTATCGCTGTTCGAGTTCAAATTTTTTTTTTCGCGATTGCCTATTGCATAATTCAAAAATACAACGTTAATTTAAAAAAATGCATGAACGTGGACGAACGAATGAATTTTCGAGTAAAAAAATAGAGGGAGTTCGTAAATTTTCATAAAAACATGGTCAATAAATTATCAGCAAAGATATCACGCTCCCCAATGGACTCAATATTTTATATTAATGTTGAGCTTCGACACTGTCCGTCGAGTGCTGTTTCAGCCAAATGGTCGCCGGATTCTCTTGGCGTTGCGAATGATCAAGGATTTATGACTTTCTCCGCGAAATTGCAATAAATTTCATTTTTGCACGAGTCCATACATTCCGATGAGTTGGTATAATAAATCTTTTGGTGAATCAATAAAAAATGACGCTCTGGATACAATCTTGTAAGTGGATATTCCGATGAACGTTTGTTATTATATCGTTTCACCGAATAACGAAAGAAGAAAAAAGTTTCACGACGTTCATTGTTTCTCTTACAAAGTATCGTAAGTTTCAAGCCGGCATATACATATTAAGGGGGTTTATCAGGGTTGGCTCGATCTCTGTGTATCACGCACTCGCATCATGGAGAATGGTCTCTCGTCACGACAATGGGTATAGATTCATTTGTTTCGGAGTGTGGTTCGTCGAAATAATCGTGCATCAGTTGATTTTGTTGTTTTTTTTATTTTCAAGCTTCTCATCGTCGTTTCGATAAACTATCGAGGATTGAGAACGATTGGTGGAACTTGATCGAGTGAAACAAAGTCTAAAAAAAAAAGCTTTAATGCTCATGAGCACGGAGCGACGCGGTTGCCCATGAGCGAAGCTAAAAAAGCCTTGAATACACTTTGTTTTTTTTTCTTCTTCATTATTTTAACTTATTTTTATTCATGTTTATACAAGAAAACAAGATGCTGAGTTTTCTCGAATGTGCGATAAATTTGCGTATATATTGTCAATGCTCTTGTGGCTTTTGGCTCATTATAGAGAGCCCGCGAATAATTCTGCAATTCCACGTGTGTCTCCGCCAATAACATTCGATCGTTATATCGCAGCGTCATCTGCATGGCGATCATTGAAATAGGACGTAGATGGTATGGCCGGTTGAACGCGAGCTGCTGGTCCATTCCACTAACGGTAACGACCCTCGTCCGGGTTCGTGTCTGGGCTAAGGCTCGGGAACGAGCCAGGCGTGGTCTCCGTAAGCTCTCCCTCCACTCTGGAGGGGAAACCTTCTCGCGATCTTGCATTCTCGCACCTGCGCACCATCCTTTCATCGCCTTCTGCACGAACTAACACCAATTTAGCTTCCATACGTTTTATCGACGCATGCGCTTTCACTCCCAGATTAAATGCCATTGCAGTGGCTATACCAGAAGGGCGAACGGAAACTCCCGAACACGAACCGCGCCAACAACCGCCAATCCGCCAAATTGATCAGGGCAAAAGTGGCTGGAGGCACGAAAAACGGGCTGAGCGACATTCAAGTTCAGATTTTTAGGATTTTGGAAAAATCTTTTGCATGCAAAAGCAATTTGTCATGTCATTTTCCACTTTGAATATGTGAAGGGGTTGGACCTTGTCGCTACGACGACCAAAAACGATGCAATGGTTGGAAAAATCGAGAATTATTTTTCTAAATAACAATTTTGTCGTATTTTAGAAACGTTTTTCGTTCATTACTCAAAAGTTCAACGAGCTCGAACTAATCGCTATGGACCGGATGAGAATACATAAAATTGCCATCGGAGGACTAGGCTGAGGGTCAACGCTACTGCAGGTACCTCTGATGGACCCATCAAGCGACTGGTAGCAGGTCTTGATGGGTATCGAAAAACCATCTAGTCGCTGCCGGTAACTTCCATTTCTCGTTTGCTACGACCGAAACGGAAACTGAGAAGTCAACTCCGGAGCGGAGTTCTCTTCGTTACCGACATTGCCATCGATTAGTTTGCTGTCCTCGAAAAACAACAAGGATAACCGGGAATTCTCAGGGCGATTTATAGAATTACATTTTCACCATGTGCTTGCTTTGCTCGCCAAATGCAATAACTTCTCTATGAAGAATTTACCGCGATGCATTGACAACATTTTCATAGAATGCTCGTAAATCGTCTCTGCTTTGTAAATTTCAAATTATCACGAAATTTCTTAGCAAATAAAATTTTCCCGATTAGCTGGAAATAAGTTCGGAGCTTTTTATTTTTTTGCAGAATTTTATCAATAATTTTGTGTAATGGAGAAGAAAGAAAAGTTGACACGCGGTTCTCCAGCGCGTTTTTTTACAGCAATTAAGATAAAAGTTGGAGAATTCGCGGTAGTTTAATAAGGAATGTAACGAGGCAATCGAGAAGGAAATATTTCGTAAAGTATACGAAAGGAAGGATCGCAGTGACAGGTGCCCTTTGCGGAGTAAGTTGAATTAAAAATCTTCACATACTCGAAAGTGGAATTCCAAGTTGTATTTGGCCGCACAAATACGAAGAGAGTTTTTAATTTGTGGCGAAGGTTAGTTAAGGATCCTGTGCAACGATCGCATCGGCTTGTGCGTCCGCCTGTTCGATCCCGGCTCCGCGCGATCCCGTAATATAATTCATGTTAATTATATACAATCTTACGTGCTTGGCTCGCGACGCTCGTGGGGCCTCGAGAGGACGAAACTCTTTCCTCCAATGAACGAACGAGCCCTAATCGACGAGGCAGTAGTGAGAGGCAATCAGCCACGTAAACACCGTGGGACCGGTCAGCAAAATCAAAGAGAAAAAAAACGCGAAAAGGAGCAGGGGAAATGCGAGGGTCCGATATATAAATTCGCTGGACGTAGAGCATGGGATTAAATTACGGGGAAAAAAAAGGATCAGCACCCTTAATGCCTGGTAGACAGTTTTGTCTTTTTTTTTGATCAATCAAATTTCCTGAGTCATTAAAATTCTTCGCACGTCTCGCTTTGCCACGATTATCAATATTTTTATAATCTGCCCAAATTTGTAGCTTCTACAGCTTAATTTCCCGCTACTTTTCGATCCCATGATCAAGGGTGTCGAGCAACGAACAAGGCGATTTGAAAGTATGTGAATTATTAACGGACCGTTACAATTTTTTTGTGCACTTAAGTGTCGTAAGTGAATTTTTCCCATGACGAAGAAAAAGAGTGGTGCAGAGGCTGGAAGGTGGCAAAACTGTTCCAACCTCATTTGACTCGTTATTTTACGCTAACTGGACACTCGCGAGTTATTTACGAGACGTCGGCATGCCGTTTACTCGAAGAAAAAAACACTTGCATGGGCTCTCCTTGCCCTCACGACTTCGTCTCGACTCTCGTAAATTTCTCCCACGAGTAAATAGTTACAAATTCAAGGACTACGAAGAACTTTCTCAACTCCACGTTAAAGCGCCACATAAATAATCGAATTTGCCTTATGACGTGTCAAAAGTATAACAAAGTATGTGAGTATGGCCAACACGTGTTACGCGAGTCAGTTTCAGGTTCTGGAGATCTTCAGAAAAAGAGAACAAGTTCGACTATGTATATACACACTTGGGGCAATTTATCATAAAAGTTTGACGAAAAATGAAATTTTAAGTGGGGCGAATAGTTCGAAGGAAATTTGTAGAAAAACAAGAGCCCGAAACAGTGAACCCCGGATGACAAAGGGACGAGGAAGAATCTTCGTAAAAGTCTGGATGCGACTGTTCCAGCTTGACTTTCCCGTAAAAATTCAAAGGAATTGTCCAAAAAATTTGTCTGATCAAAAGTGGACATGATTTTTGAACGTCCACTGTAACGATTTCCATTTCTTTCTGCCGCATTTCAATGACGTAAATATCCTGAAAAATTCGGCAAAACCGTTGATGAAAACTCGTCATAATTTTTTTGTAGTTCCATCGGACTCGACACCATTTTTTGTGCCCCCGTAACATAACGCTCCTATACATCGTGGCCATTCGAAGTTGTACCGCCCATGGGACTTTTCCCATGGCCGCTCGGCAACCCTGTCCGAACCACCGTTAAAGTTCGAAGAGTACAAAATCCCTAAGAACGAGATTGTTTGGTAAATTGCGAATAAAACGAAATGTAGATTGAAAAATCGTCGCAAAATAAAAGTCTATGCGACGAAATATTTTGGCACAAAAAGGCAAACACACGAAGAACGTCATCGATTTTGATCTTGAGAAAAAAGTTTGCTCATCGAAACGCAGAGAGCAAAGCTTTTTAATTTAATGCCGTTGCCCGAAAATGACAGAAGCTCCTCGCAGTACTTACGAGAGAAATGCAAATTTGATTTTGCGAGGAAGCAAAAAAAAATAGGGGAGGAGCAGAAAACTCGGAGTCAAGAGTGATTTAAATAACAGAGAAAGCGAGCGATTTGTAGAGCGAAAAGATAGCACCCTATACCCTGTAATGTTCTTGGGGAGGAAGAGCCCAAGAAAATGGAAAAGAGAAAACGTTTTGGCGGGATAGTCTGTGATTGTAGGGAGCTAGAAAAGAAGAAGGATGGAGGCAAACAGAAAGAGAGAAAGAGAAGAAACAAGAAGAAAGGGAGAGAGGGAGAGAACAAGCGAAAAGGGGCAGCCAGAGGCTTGCAAGCAACAGTCGTTTGCTTCTGTTTATTACTCAACAGAAGCACTCTTTAAAAACGCATCGTACACTTTTATGGGGCGGCGATTATGCCCTAAACTTGCGGTCCGCTACAAAGCTCTGCGTATACAACACAACGACACATAAATATATAGGTATATAGAAGCGTAAATATATATATGAAGGATATAATATAAAACGTAACCGGGTCCTTGCCTCGTCGAGCGACGAGAATTTACACGAGTGCTTATATACGCGAAACATGTGCCTCGATAACGGCACGCATCTTTACTATGCATCACGCACGCAACCAGTACATCGATGTGTCTTTTGAACCGCCCATCGATACAACCAAGACGGCATATTTATGGTTGTTTGCATCCATTAATCTTTGACGTCCTTTTGCATGTATTATTGGAAACTTCTCCGACTCATGTTTAAGCAAATGAGACTATTCATCAGGGGCCAGATAGACAAGTACAAGGTTTAATTACCTTAATTAATCATACTCGCAAACTCTTAATTGCTTGTTCGAACGAGCAGTTCTCCATTGCGGAGCCTGATTCATAATAAATGTTGGCCGAGAATCGAATCAGCATAATCGAAAGTTGAGATCCTATCGGTACGTTTGTCATTGTTTGGGAACGATAAGGCAGTGAGCACAAAAAGGTGCTGCTCATTTCCTCGCATCAGAGCGTTTCAAATTATCGAATTCGATGCTCGATTTTCTAGTTGTAAACAATGATTATTTGATACGAGCTCACGAACACGTGGACGACTATCACGTGTGCAAAGATCTGCACCAGCATTCTCTGTCGACTCGCGATATTCACTTTCGTTACAGACGCTGTGCCAACCAGAGCGAGCGGAATAAATTGAGGAGGAAGAAAGGAAAAGAAAGCCCACGCAGGGGGCGCTAAAGTTCTCGACAAACGTTGCATATTTCATGGGGATATTATGGCTCGCCGCAATGAACCATTAATACGCAACGCTTACGCATGTACAAATTCTAAATATTGCCATGGTGGACGTTACGAGCGTCGAGCCGATATGAGTTTTCATCGTTTGATCAATCGACGCGCGCGATATTAGACGTCGTTTTGGTCGAACGTGAATAATGAATAATTCTCATTATTTGTTCGACAGGATCGTAAATCAATCACATCCTCCGCTTTATATGGAATTCATTGAGTCTCTCCTGATCACTGTAATATATTCCAAGGTCGTATATTCCGGAGCTTAAACACGCAACGTTATTTACAAAAAATACACAAAGTTTCATGACGTATTATCACGGAAGGTAAAAAATAATGTTTACACGATGTGCGCAGCGTGTGTATAGTGAGGAAGAGCAAGAGGTCAGCCTTCGCGACTCGCGCGGCTGTGCAGATGCTGATGCTTCTTGGATTTCCTCGTGCGAGAGAAAAAGCCTCTTGGAGTCAAAGGTTTACACGTGGAACGCGTGAAAGCCACTGGCCCGTTACCTGCCCATTTTTTGCCTTGTTTTTTTCTCCTACTCCAAGGTGTACGCTGCACAATCTTCGGGAGCGGAATTTCGTGGCGTGGAACCGAGGAAACCGGAGCAAAAACAGGCCATTCTCTCTGCTCATTGTCGTTGACCCTGCTGCGGTGCAGCGTCCGAGCATGCCCATCAGAGATGAGATACCGTTTCGCCAGAAAGGCAGCAGAACAAAAAAACAAACAAAAAAGTCTTCCAGCATCGCGGACTGTGTCCGGAGTCGGAGAAACAACTCGAATGCACGATTCTCTCTTGCTCTCCGGCTCTCGCTCGCTCCTTATTTTTGTCTCGCTCTTTCCTCTTGGTCTCGATACGTAAGGGCTGGTCTCGACACACTGCAAAACTGCTTTATGACCTGCCAAAGCGGCGTGGCTGGGTCGGTGCAAAAAAAAGGGTTACCAGCTCTCGCCGTAGCGCGCGATTGGGAAGCTCTTTGGCTCTGTCGGTACCCTCAACCTTTGTTTTTTTTTGTGTGCTTCTCGCAGCACCTTCACAAACCGTACACACCAAGGCCCTATACCGTTATTAAACGCGAGCGCGAAATGTCGTTCCTGCCTAGGGACAGCAACGGAGACACGTTTGTTTTCATTTGCACTCGGGCTCTTGATCGCGAAGCTCGTTCATTCCGTATATTCACGAGCGCGGGGGCAAAGTTCGTCGACGTGGAAAAATCTCGTTCCGCCGTCGTGTGTCGTAATCATCGACGTTGCGTTATTAATGACCACGAATGTGTGCCGCATCTAACGACGTTTCCGGCACGGAGAAGGACGAAGTGAGAGGACGAAAAGAAGACGAAGCCGCTGCATGGTTTATTCGCTTGGAAAATTCTCGTGTCGTGCCCTCAAGGCGAACCGGTAAGTTCTCAACAATATTCGAATGTGTCAATATCCCGAGGAACGAGTCGCTGTAGAAATAACGAAATTCTCTTTTCGTTTCTCCCATTGCCGGACTTTTCACCGAACAACAAATTACTCGATACACTCGGTGATTTCCTATAGAAAAATCCGATGTTTATAGTGACGTTTTGAACTTTCCGTTAAGCCGTTTGGCAATAAATTACTTTCATCTGTCATTGCAATTTTGTTGAAGCATCTCTCAAAGTTTTCTCGCTGTCATGAACAAGAAATATTGCGATTCGCCAACGTTTCTGCGCATACTGATAAGAGCTTTTGCGGTTGTTTTTTTTTCAACTCGTCCGTTGTCGCTTTTTATTCATGTCTTTTTATTTCAAGGGCCACCCTTTTCGGGGTTGAGCCCTTTTCCCGGGCCCACGCAGAAAAATCGCTCAATCTAAAGTTTTTATGTTTTATCGCGTTTTGCATTCATACGTTTATCTGCCTCGCGAGAAAATAGATGGAACGATTGATCCTGGGGATCCGATAAAATTGACGAGGCTGAAATCAACGTCTTCCGTTCATTATTCTGCATTTGCTGAACAAAAAAAATCCGTCGGGAAGCAGAAAAAAAATGTTTCGTTCGATGGAAACGAGTTTTTAACTTGCTATCTCGTACTCATTCCAATTTTAATGATCAACTGAATGCACTGATTTTCAGAGTGCGCAAAATGAAAACAAAATTATATGCAGGGAAGCTCGTTTATTGAACCGCAAGATGGAGTGTTTTTACTTTTTTTTTACTCGTCCACGATGTTATTACGACAAGAAAAAGAATTTCCGATATTCGATGTTATTTTTCTGGGTGAAAAAAAAAAGTATGGACGATATAAAATGAACGATATAGATGGAGGGAAAGATTGAAGATGGAAGATGCGAAATGGAGGGAAAATAGTACAGAGAATGAAGGCACGAAGACGCACCCGTAATATCTTCATTTGCATTGATGAGTCTCTTGGGCGATTGGTTCCGAGACCCAACCTGTTCCTTTACGTCCTTCGCGTATCCCGAAAAGGACGAGAAGAAAAATATATTGACGGTCGTGGGAGGAGACTTCATTTCTCTGATACGCCGTAGGGAAAAGATTGTATTCCCGAAGTAACCGATAAATAATCCACGTACCGGAATCGAAAATACTTACAATCTTTCGCGATCGTGACGATATAGTCGCGCAGAGATTCAAAGAAATCCTTGATGGTGGGAAGTACGAGAACGGTTTTTTTTTTAATTCAATGAAATATCGAAGGAAACATCCGTCTAAAGTTCAAAATGTAGAATTGTTTGTTCGGATTTGTCGCGCGGAAATTCTTCGATTATGTTAAATTATTATCACGTCTATCATCTTATCCCTCGCCCTCTTTGCTTTCGGTTTATCCACATCGTTTTATCGTTACTTTACGATCTACAGCGTAAAAAAAAGAAACCGTAAGCACAAGTTACGTCTAAAATTAGTTTTGAATTAGAATCACGACCCACGTGGCTTCGAAGTCTGAATGGAAGAGAAAAAGAGGATTTAAATACGTTGGGTTGATTCCTCTTTACTTCGACGTGTCTATAAACTAAAGTCTTCGCGATAAACGAGGAGAAAAAGTTTACTAAGCCGTAGAAACGTCAGCCTGTACAGGGTTTGTCTCCAAAAAGCGTCGATGAGTGAAGATTGGAAAACTTTTCCATGGCCAAATTTAAATTTCGCAAAACTGGGTATTTCGGTGGAATTCCGGGATAGTCCGAAGGTTCCAACGTACACTCGCGTTAGACCGGATATCCGGCGTCTTGGAAAAGGGAAACGTTGCGCAAACTCTTTGAACAACTCTTCTCGGAAATGAATTTAGTCGTGCAGCAGCAGATGTTAAGACACACAATGTGAGTGCGAAGTGACACAGGAGCGAGCGTATGAGGATGAAACGTCTAGTGATTCCGCGTCTTTCTCGGTTGACAATCTTTGGGTTTACGATGCCGCGCATCATTAATTCCTCTTATCTATACAGACAGCTTTTCTATATTTTCAAACACACTCATTTTTCACTTCGAACTTCCTTTTTTGAGGATTTCGTTGATACTCGTTGACGTACGAAGAAAAATCTTTTCTTTCTTCAATAATATACTCGGAAGACGATTTTTCGTATAACAATTCGAGAACGAGAGGAAAAAGAATTTTTAGTCATCATTAGATATCTTGAGATTCGTGAAATAAAATTGCAGCTCGTTTCCCAGCCCGTCCAGACAAGCCTGCATTTTTTTACAGCCTGTTAAACAAACAAGGTGCAGAATTTTTCCGATGAAAATTTTTCAACACGGTGCAATGACGCGGAATAATTATCTCGTCCGAGTTGCCGCGCTTGAAATTTTCCAGCAGCTCGAGTGTCGAAAATGCAGAGATAAAACGTACGCACGAGTGCGAACGTAGTGAAAAGCTCGGGGATCTTATAACGTAAGCAATTACATGAAAAGGGCTCGTCCCAAAATAACTAAAAAAAAGTGGAGTACGGGCTGGGATAGACGAAGCGTTACGATGGATAGAACTGAGGAAGAAAAAAGAGAGAGGGAGATAGATAAATAGTGGAAAATGGGTGACGAGGACGGAGGAGAGTGTAGGACCATCCCTTAACAAACAAGAGAGTCGAAGGGGGTTGGCGTGTCTATCGACCGATGAGGGCCGACGCGCGCAGCTTGAATCCCTGGCGAGAAAGGCGAGACCAGAGACGTGACGTAGAAAAAGATGATGGCGGCGATCCGTCGGACGCCGAACGCGTTTCGATCCACATTTTCGTTTCTCTAAACTTTGACCAATTCCTTTTATAGACTTCTCGGAAAATCACTTAAGAAAACTTTGGTATTAGTGTTCGTTTGGTATATCGTTGAAAATTCTTGCTCGAAATGAATCATAACTTGGAGAGGAAAGGAGAGAGAAAAGATATTCGACACCATTTCATTGGTGGTTTCTGTCCGACGGGAACCAAGTGTCAAGTAGGTATGTCACTAATATAAACAAGTGAGAGTTGCTTGAAAAAGGAATAAAAATAAAATACGATCTCTCGCAAAGAAATTCATCCTAGAAATATGTGCTCTCGTGTTGCTCGATCTTTACAGGATTTCTCGAGCATATTACTGACGAGAAGAACTGTAAAGAGAGCAGAGAAAAGCGACTGGAGCATTTTGGGTGCTCGAAGCATCAAGAACACGAGCAGCTCTTTATCATATCGCGTTGCGGTGGAAAAATTATGACTTGAGAGGATTGTTCAGACTTTTCGTGTATGTGATCGAATCAGTTTTGTCTTTCGTACGTACACACTAATCCAGCTGCAAAATGGGAGTTGGTGAAATGTCGTAACCATAGGAAAATATTCTGACATAAAACGAGAGTTCGACCGTGTGCCTTTCTGCTTACGAAAATTTAATGAACGCTGCCCACGCATGTAGCCCAATTTACGAAATTTCATCATCTTGAAAAATGGAACAGGATCGCCGGATCGTTCCTTATCCCTCTCGCTTTCTTGGCATGTTCTTCATGCTCGAGGAACGAGAAATGAAGAGAAGCTTAACGGATGTTTCAGGATGCTGCCCTCGCACGACTTTATCAAGTGCCTCCTTTTTTTTGCCTCTCGCTCTCTCCCACAGATCTCTTTACTTTTGGCCGCGTGAAAAAGCTCGGATACGCAAGCACCGTGGCAAGCACCTTTACGACGGTCTTCATATCGGAGCCCAACGGTCCACAAAATTGCAGTTGCTTGCTTTTTCTCTCTTACACTCGTTCTTCCATTTTCCTCAGTCTCGTCCACGTTATTTTTTCGCAACAAGACCGAGCAGAGAAAGAAAGTAAAAGAGTTTCGCATGTGCCTCGCGTTGGTATTACTACGAAGCGTGATTGTCCAATCTCGCGATAGAGCTTCCTCCAAGGAGAGAACGCTACCAACTATTATATGGAGCAAAGCATCTCAGGCATTTTCTTCTTTTCCTTGCCGATGTTTCTCCCGAGTGTATTAGATTGGCTTCGAGATACGTGACGTCGCTTTAGAATCGGCTTCATTTTCCATCCTGTTTCTCTCTCGGTCTCTCTGCTTTGTCTGTCTGCGTGCGTAGCGCACTTTACTTCGTTATGGTATCAAGAGGTCTTGAGAATTGCACGAGTCTTTTGATTCTATTGGAAGTTTCCTTCTCCATCCTCGATTCGAAAGCAGATCGTTGGATGGTCTTTAAAACTTTTTTCTCATTTCTCGCTCGTCCGCGATCGAACGATAACAATATTCGACGAATCGTCTCGATTTATTCCAGTCTTGTTTTTCATGTATCCATTTAATCTAGTATTCATTGGTTTACGACATTTGTTATCAAACTTTGGAGAGCAATCTCGAAAGCTAGAGAGTCATTATTTTTTAATTATCGAGAATTTTCAAAAAATCTCGGACATCGCTTATCAAAGTTCATAGGTCACTGGGTTCGAACGAAATTTTAACACGCGTGTATCTTTCAAGGGAAAGAGGAAAAAATTGTATATCGTTGGCAAAAACGTTTGGCCAGCACGCTACGCTTTTGAGAAACGTGCAAAACTTTCGATTCTCCGAACTCCGACACATATGTTTAAGTAACGCGCGTGTACCAAAAAGCCCGAGCGGCAAAATCAGTTGAAAGGATTTATCGAGTGTTTACGAAAAAACAAACTTTCAGAGCGAGCAAAGTTTGCTCTCGTTGCGTACACTTGCTCGCGAGCTGGGAAATAAAAAGCCTGCGGGCCCACTATTATTTTGTAGATGTAATTCCTCACCTTTGAGGCCTTTTTATTTACCAACAGCAGAATCATGTACAAGAGGATCACTCGAAACATTATTTATTTTCTGCTTCCACGGTACGTGACCAACCCGAGCAAACAACGTCACTTGGAATTTTTCCAAAGCTCATATTACCCTCGGCCACTCGCTCTTTTCAAACACAACCGCGAGAGCTTGACAGTGTGTTTTTCTCGAATTATTGCGAGAGATGGGAGAAGGTTTACAGAACGAAATTGACTCTCGTACAATTTCGTGCCAATAGCGAATGAATTTTTTACAAAAAATTTCCAAATTATTCACTTGCTGCCTCAAGTCAGGCGAGCGAGAATAATCGATGCTTTTGTTCCTACACGTCGATGTTTGCGCATGTATCTGAATATGTTAAGTGTAACCGTGGAGCAGAAACATAGCAACGCAGAGAGAAGTGTAACGAATTGGTCGATCATCAGCTAGCACGAGAGATCGGTGGATGTAAAAAGTTTCGTATGCGCCTTTCCTCTTGGATGCACGTAAGTCGTCCGTGGAAGAAAAAAAATAACATTCGATGTTCCTTTATCTCACTCCTCCGTTACTTTATGTATGGAAACGTGTATGTAGTTGGAAAACGATCGCAACGTCTCGACATAGAGTTCGATTTCGTTGGGATGTTCAACACGCTTAAATACAACGAACGAAAATACACAGAGACGGAGAGACAGCGGTTTTATACACGAAGCCTTGGGCCAACTGGGCCATTTCTATTCCAACGAGATTCCCATAACAACTTCTACCAACGGATATCTCTCTTGGGAGAAACAATGTTTAATATATTCGCGTCAGCTTTCAACCCTTGCCTTTAAACTTTTCTATTTCTCTCTCTCTTTCTCTCTCTCTCGTCCTCCCGCTCTTTATTTCGTTGCGTCCATGTATAATGTATGTCTACGGATTCGCCTTGTCCGTATTTTCGTGTATTTTGATCTATGGTGCAAAGAAATATGCGGACAGAAGAAAAATATACGTTTCATCTTTTCGCTCTATTCTTCGATGCTTTTTTTTTGTTTTTCTTCTATTTTTCGCTCGCTTTTCGTAGGAGGATCGGAGGAAAGGGTGTGCTTTCCGAACGTAACATAAAAGGAGCTTCTCTCGGTGCGGAGGTCATCTCGCTTTTTGCTTCGACTATTTCGCCCTTTTCTCTTCGCTTTTCTTTCTCTAACTCCGTCTGTTTAGTTTGGCCGGGAACCCTATTCGCTCTGCGCCAGAGAAAACTCGTTTTTCTGCGACTCCCAACCCACTCTGTACGCTCGCAGCGCTCTATGCCCTTTTCTGCTGCCAGGAAGACCATTGCAACGTTTTCCACGAGCTCCAACTTTTCATGGCTCACTGTCCGAATCGCTCTTTCCCTTGCTATCTCGACGTCAGTTTTCTCGCTTGGAAAAGCAGCCAAGGGAAATTGCAGATGCACTACGGATGCGCAAGAAAATGGGAGGGATCTCTCGATCCGGTCTAACGCGAGGCTCCATCGCGTCGTCAAATTTTCATATTTTCGCAAATGGAAAAACTCTTTAACGAAAAAATGAATTTAATTTTTATACCAAATTCCAGAGGCTGGAATTTTGCACAGGACGAAATATTCCATCGTGGCGGAGCCCGCTCTGGAACTTTGCATATTTTTTCACTCTGCCAGTTTCAAAAAAGAGCGTGATTTCATTTAAATTTTTTGAACTCATTCTCTCGAGGCACGGAAACTTTCATTACGTCATGAAAAACGTGGGTAGTCCGAATTTACCACTTGCGGTTCAATTTCGTACCAACAGCATGTATAACACCATGACCTCGCCTTCTCTCCCTCTTGTGCTCGCTCCTTCATTTCTAGCACTTGGTAGACCCGGGCGAGTATACAGGAGCCTTGAAAAGTCTCGTTGCGGCGCGTCCATCGTTTCGCGTTATATTGAGGCAAAATTTTCAAAGCACCCACAGGCACTTGGCGTGATACCTCAGGGAAATACGTTCTTGCTACTGCAACTATCTTACAAAGTTATTCAAAGTTTTGTTGCAAAATGGCTCGGTTGCGTCCTTGATTAAACTTTATTGTGAGCAAAGATCGTGTTCGGAGAAATAGGAGGGAAAAAACATCGAGGAAGAAAAAGAAATTCCGTATTTATGCCGCGAGGGAACAACAAGCAGGCGATAAAAGAAATCTGGATAAATCTATTTGCACAAATGTTAACACACGTACTTCGTATAAACATGAAGAAGGCACGTGTGTCACATTGATGACACGCCAAGGCAACATCTGGAAATCGTGGACCAAACCATACTCTCTTGCATTTATATTTCCGACTCGTTCATCTTTATCGCATTCGATGCAGCGTTATATTACGGTGCGTAAACATAAGCCATGGATCAAGAAACCTTTTCGTCAAAGATTGACAAGCCTAAAGAGGCGAGATCGCAGGTCCAGCGATGGGGGATCTCGTCTTATTCTCTGCTCCAAAAAATCACGTTCTCTGTGTGTAAACGGGGAATAGTTTCGATACCACGTGCCAAGAGGTAGAATTAAGGACGTTGTAAGCAACATTTTCTATCGATCGAGTTCATTCAAATTCGCACCACACAAAGAGAATAATGATGTTTAATAGCTCATGCAATTTCAAGAGGGTTCGCCATGTAGAAGTCGAGATATTTATTTATAAAAATTACAATTTTCAGTAGTTCCTCGAACAAGAACGATTTGTAAATCGTGAAGCCTCTGAATACTTTGCATACACTTTTGTGTAACATCGAAGAAGCTTTTTTTAGTTTTTCAAAAAAATCGGTCGCAACGTTTTGTCAAAATTTTGTTTATTATATAAAAAATGCGGTAAGTGTGGAAGAAAAACGGAAAAGAAAAATTTAGATCAGACCGTGGCCATACAACGTCCTTAAGTCACAAGACTGTAAATTCCGTTACTTTGATGAACGGCAAAGAATCTTTTTTCCAAGTTTCGTTCGCGAAACGTTAAGGGACACGGATCTTAGCGAGATGAGAGTAAGCAACAAAGAGAGAAGAAGAGGGAGGCGGGGGAAAAGTACACGAGAACATGAAAATGGCGCTTGGACGAAAGTGTCGATTGACAGGGGCTGGTACACGTGTAGTTCGCGACGTATACACCAAAGAAAAAGTGGGAAATAATGAAAAACGAGAGAAACATGAGAGACGAAGGGCGAAAAAAGCTGAAACGAAAAATATAGAGAGACGATGAAATGGCGCAAGATCGAGAGAAATGAAAAAAGAGGAAGGTAGTGGTGGAGGAGGCGACGAGAGAAAATATTGAGAGCGAAACGGGACGTGCCAGAGTATATAATCCCGTGGCATATGGTTTGTAGATATACATGTATGTGTATTCGTAGCAAGGCGGCGTTGCGGATCTAATCATGGAAATTGGCCCTGTGCCAAGCGAAGCAAACGCCGGAATGAGAAAGATAAAGAAGGACGGGAGTGAGGAAGAAGGGGAAAAAATATGGAGGAAGGAAGAGAGAAAGATCGAAGGCGTAACGGTTGGTGATGAGAAGGGCAATGAATAGTGGGAGAGGTGGACGAATCGAGATTACGAAACGGAAATTGTAGGGAGAGAATGGATCCGTGTAGTCTGAGAGTCTCAAGTAAGAATTCGGTTCCTTGGCAAATGGAATCGGAACGAATCGATTGATTGCATGGTCTCAGGGAACAAAATCTTCGAACCCTGATTATGTTTAGGCATATAACACAGTGTAACTATTATTCGATATTCCATAGGATGGACGAAACTTCTGGGTGGTTTGGTAATGGATTATCTCCCGAGGCTCTGGGACGAATCATTTGGTCTGCCAGCAGAGCCTGTTTCTCTCGAATATTACAAAAGATCGGGTGTGTAGCTTGAAACGAGGGTTTTGTTAATAGGCGCACGAGAAGATTGGCCTAGGAAAGTTTTTCGATTATTTTCATCGAAAATCCGAAGAGTTTCTGCGTATAAAATAATATGGGGTGAACGAGAGGCCGGATCGACTGGAGCAAAAGTTAGCCCAGGGCCTTTGGTTCAGTACCAATTATCGGCAAATAGCGAAGAGCCTTGTGAAATTTTTCGAGCTTATTTCGTCAAGGAACTCGAGGTCAAGCCATTTAATCCCTTTTCTCAAATTGACCAGCTAATCCGGACGCTAGGTGCAAGGTTAAAAGAAAAAAAAAACAGATCCGAGGATCGGAAAAGAGATGGGACGGAAAAACGACCAACTTCGTATAAAAGCTCGAACGAAGCTGGAGCGATCGAAGGAAAGTCTCTGTAGATGGCGAAAAAAACAACTCGGAAAGAGAATGAAAAAAGGGAAAAGAAAATAAGAAACGCGAGCAGAAAGAGGGCGAAACCGTTCTCCTGTAAATGGTCCTGAACGTGCCTGGCATACCCCGAACTCTTATCCATCCTACCTCCTTCCTGCTCACTCTCCCTTATCCTTGACGATCCAACCCCCTTCATTTTTTTATTTTGGAACACACGCACACATGCGCACTTCGAGAATTCTTGTCTTTTTTTTCACCTACGCGTGTGCTCTCGTTGCACACGGCGATTCAATCTTCTGAAAGTTTTCTTGATACGTGAAAAGTATCTCCCTCCGTCTCTTTATCCCTTCAAGGAACTCGAGTGACACGAAGGACATGCACATATAGCTATAGAATGTGTACAGAATGAATGAAGTGATGAGCTCGAGTTCTTCCATTACCCAGGAGTGAACTCTTTCTGATTAAACTCAAGAAATCTCTTTTTTTTCTCGTTTTATTTCTCGTATAAGCATCCACGTTATTGACCTTATGTTTATTATCAAAGGTCCCGAGTAACTACGTTTTTGGCATACGGAAAATGGTCGTGAGTACTGAATGCTGTGGGGGATGGCAAATATTTTGGTTTCCAAAATATTCACAACCACCATATCGAAAATTGAGATTTTTTGTTTCGTTTGCGAGACGCAAACGTTTCGTTAATATCGTAATTGAGTTTGAAAAGTGATGAGACTTTCTCCGTATATTTTTCATTGCCCAGCCAAATGTGTACGAAGGACCAAAATTTCGTACGAAACTTGGGCTATAAAAGGTCGTTTCATCGTAATGCCCAGGGGACGTGTGGAAAAATTCAACAGCGAGGCAGAGCCGGAGATTTCAAGACACGTAAAAAAAAAAGACGTAATTTTTTTCACCCATTCTTGTCACCGAAATCTCGCATGTGCCTCGGAGGGCAAAGCTGAAAAGCTCTCCAGGAATCGTCCAGACTTTCCATTGTTTTTTTTTTTTTGCTCGAGAACGAAGGGACATTGAAAAATTCGTTGTGCAGTATATTTTCTATCGCTAGGTTTGCCCGGACGTGGTTTCGTCACTGTCGGCGCAGCATTTCTGACGGTCACGGCACGGAAAGTACCTCGAAATGGGAGCAAAAAAAGGGTTCGGACGGGGCTCAGACAGCTCGCTGGAAAATGGACGGTTCGAGAATTATATCCTTCTGTGAACCGTTAGAACTTCCGGCACTTCTCCTCGACAGTTACACAAACGCTGAAAACCTTCAACGAAAACTCTGATTTTTTTTACTGCTCCTGTGATTTTCTCTCGTTAATCTTTCATTTTCCAACTGAAAATCTTGAACAAAAATGACCAGAGCGTTCCGTTGACTCGAACGAGAAAGCTTCACGAGCTTTTTTTCCAATTTACCGTCGAAAGAGATGGCGCTTGAAAATATTGTTGCTGAGCATGTTTAGCGAAGCAGAAAAAATGTGAAAATGTCGGGCGTACAATGTAAAATTCTCAGACGAGTGAAAACTATGATACACATTGTATTACAACGTTGCGGGGACTGCGGTTTTATCGGCAAGCATTGTACGGGGTCGAAGAAATATTCAGACTCGGTTTTTTTTTTCGTTTCGTTTTCTTCGCGTGCACCATCGCGTTTCGGGAGTCGGTTAAGTGAAGCGTGAAAACCGTAATGTCTCGAGGGAGGAGGAGGCGCAACCATTTTCCGTGGGTAAACTCTCGATCGTGGCGGTGGTGGTGCCGGCGATGGTTTGTTCGGTGACGCACTCCCAGGACTCTTTTGACTCATGGGTGTTGGATTACGGACGTTTATATCCCGCGGTGGGAGTAAGAAAAAAGGACTAAATTGACTTGGACAGACTGTTGGCGAAGGAAGAAACATATGAGCGAGAAAGTTTGGAGAAATGATGGGAATCGAGCGCACGATGAGCAGCCATATTCCCAGCGAACTCGAATAACCATAAATTCGAAAAATCTCAACTAAATTCTTCGGAGTAAAAGAATTTTTTTTTTCATTAAAATGTGCTACATTCTCAGATCAAAGAGACCGATTTTGTTAGTGAATTTGGCAATGGACCAAAGCCCCTTCTGGGCAGAGGCGGGGGCAGATTAATTATTAGTAAAGAAATATACAAATTCATTTCTTTTTAACGAAGCTCATCCGCGCGACTGAAACGAGAATTTATTGAATTGAATCGAATAATTATTCGATCTTTTTTTTATTTTTCTCGAAATTTTTATTATTTTTGGCTAATTAGAAAATGAACTTTTTCGTGTGCGGTCTCAAGAACTCACTTATCGCTCGTACGAAGTCCGCGGACGTATCTACATTTGGCAACGTTGAAATGAACCCAGCGCGCGTCCACACTCGCTTCCCCGTGCATCGCGTTCCTTCTTGGGAGGAGTGAGATCACGAAATTGTACCAAATGTCTCCATCGCCACACAGTGGATATCTTCTTGGCCTATCAACCATTCAAGTCACGTAGTTTTTTCTCGCAAAAAATGCTACAACGTGCTCTTGTCTCTGCGACTCGTAGAATCGTATTTTTTGAAATCGTTTCGTCGTGCAGTAGTCAGCACTTGGTCTCTGCACCTGGTTTTACTTTTGTCTACATATTTTTTATCTTCCAGTCTGGAATTTCCCTCATACGCTGCACATGGACCGTCGTGCCAAAAAAAAAAAGAAGCGAACGTTTTATTCTCATCGCGGGGCGTTCTGTCGTCATGGCAACGTTAATTGGGAATTTAATTACTCAGAGAAAAAAAAGTGACCGAGTCCATCGACAAAATGCTCAAAGTTTTCGGATTCCGAATTTTTATCCCCGAGTTTCGAGAATTTTTTTGTGACACATTTTTAATGAATTTATTTTCCTCTTTTGCAGCGATGAACCGGAGCAAGTATGGCTTGAGAAAATCAATGATCGGACGAAGAAGCACAGTTGTACTTTGGGACTAACGAGGCGAGTGGCTTGCGGCAATGGCCTTGAGGCCAATAAAAGCGACGAAGCGCTACCGTTCAACAGCACGCAGTCACTATATATATATTGCCTCTCAAGAGAATAATGGTCTCGATCAGCTGACGCCTTCGAGATCTCCAATGAGATGGCCTGGAGATCGTGTTTGAAAATATAAATTGATAAGAAAAGTGAACGCGTCAGCGGGCCTGGGATCAACTTTTGGAGAAATATTTTTCATCCTTTTTTCCATCGATCGAGAGAAACGTTTCGAATTCCGCAACGCAGACTGCAGCAGCACTCTGGTTCGTGAATCTGAGTCGAGCTAAATTTTGCAGGAAACTGACGTATAAATTGGGACGACGGTACGAATTATAGGGCAGCTCGCGAAGATGTAATTTAGCAAGAGAGAACATGAAAAGCGGAGAGAGGACTGTTGGGAGAATTCCGGTTGCAATGAAAACGATGAAGCGTCTGCGAAAATGGAGAAGAAGGCAAAAGGGATAAAAAGAGGTTTGCGTCGATGCGACGGGAGTCGTCCAATAGCGAGGGCCGCCGAAGATCGACGCTCCGCAACTTTGTTCGTGTATTCCGAATGGACGGCCGAAGGAACGAAAGAGAACGTTTCTCGTAAAGCAACGAGTTTGTTGCACACGAGGCAAACGTCTCGTCGTTTTATTCCGAAGGAATGAAATCGCCACAGTGGGAGTACGAGCGAGAAGAACGAATGACAATAAGAAAGGCGAGACTGCTGACGTCGCGAGGAGCATTGAATATCTGCGAGCGGTGTACAAATAGCATCATTTTCGTACATGCAAAATACGTCTCGATATTATCATTCTAAAATTTAACAAATACAGAAATCTGGGGGCAATCGCAATCACTTTATTCTCAATTTTAATCTCAAGTCAAAAACTCCCACAAAATCATATAATTTATTGAACAAAACAGGCAAAACATTTCCTCCAGAAAATCAAACATTTTTCAATAATTTCCAGAGACCCAAACATTGAGGTTTGCCAAAAAAGAACGAGAGACAGAGTCCTCATAAATTTTCTACACGCAGCAGCAAATTTCCATGAAAAAAGCGAAAGCATTGTTTGTACAACGCATTGAATAAATTGAACTCCCACTGCCTCGATCTTTGATCTATCATGCACAAGTTGTGAGCCTCTGGCTCGATCATAAATTATTCTATGAGCAAGAAAAATAAAAAGAAATGATAATTGTTACGTTTCGAACGTTTGTTATCAATGACAAGCTGGTAGAAACAAGTAAAGTGCACTCGCATGCACTTTCCAGGGGAGATCATGAAAACGATTGATTCAATGAAAAATTATTAATTCTCGAATGTCAAGAGCTTAATTGTTTATTAGTAAACGCGATAACAACTCGATACGAGAGTTCAAGGGTCGTCGATACTGTAAATATTGGTAGACCGATAATCGACTGACATTTGCTTATCGATTAAGAAACCAGCCGATGAAGTTAAAAAAAAAAAAAAAAGAATCATTTGCTAGATTCGTAGTGCATATATGCAGGCGTGTATGTAAATTAGAAACTGCAATAGAGCAAATTGACTGGTTATAAAAGAGAGGGGTCGGCTCAGAAGCAACATTGTAAGAGGGAATAGGAGAGAGGGGCTGGAGTTAATGTGAACGTTGGTTTATCGTGGTGGTAGTCGGAAGGTGGTATTTGTAATGGTGCCTCGACTGGGTGAAGGGCGGGAGGAGAGGAGGTGTCAGAAAGGCGAGAGTGGGGATGAGGAACGACTAAAGAGGTTTGGTGCGGGCGAGAAAAGCGGCGTTACCAACCTGGGAGTTCGTCAGCTGGCATGTTAGGCCCTTGGAGAGTGACAGGTGGTGCGATCGTTCGGTAGGCGGGAAATGATGCGAATGATGAAGGTAATCGTTTGGGCATCGCACAAACATCGTCGCGCACGCACGTTTTTCTCTCCGCGTTTTTTTTTTCAGCGCTGATTATTTAGCACACTTTGTTCCTCTTCTCTGCTTGACTTATCGCCATTTTTCAACTTGTCCAATCGACTTTATTCGCGAGTCAGAGTTGTTCGGCAAACTTGGTTTGAGTCCCGCGGCTAGTTGGATCAGATAGACATATAGGCTACGGGAATATGCGATCTGCAATGGTGGGGGACACGTCGAAAAGTCACGTGGTCGATGTAATCGCAATAGAGGGAATCATATGCTCGCCAGACAAATCTCGTTACATATGTATGTATATTTCGCACTGGTATGTATTAAAGTGTATGTGCACGAGAGGAATAAAGGAGCAGGGATAGAGACGATCGACGCTTGCGCGAAACGGTGAAAAGCACGCACTGTACAGCCATATGGAAGAGACGCACGCGACACGCACAGTAGTCGGTTACTTATCCGAGCGGACGACGTACTCGCGGTTTACGCGACAAACACAGGGTGAAAAAGGTCACAGAGGAGCCTTGGATGAGTTTTTGTCATCTTTTCGCAATTAGGTACAACCAGGTTTTTCTATGTTTTTTTTATTTTTAAACGATGAAAAAATTGATTAACGCGAAAGAGAGGAAAAAATTTGCAGCGTTGTGACAGCCACGAGGTCTCGTGTCGTGACTCGCACTGCTGTCTCTTCTTCGCCGAGTTGCCGACTCCAAAAGCTCTATAGTTCTACACTCATCGTATATATGCCATACGGACAAACTTCCATACCACCATATACTTCGTACGTTTCCGTTCATACAGATAGCGCGGAGGTACCAAATGCAACATAGAAATTCTCGCATCGTACCTTTGCACAGAATCAACTTCGTATGTAAACCCCCCCACGATATGCACAAGTTGTTGGGCTTGTAAAAGTGAACGAGCCACTCTGTAGATATCCATCTGTCTTACGATATGATAGTAACATAACTTGTACGAAGGGAGTGTATACAGCGAGGAATAGAGATGGGGGTGAATATACTTTGAAGGTTTCTTTCTGCTGTGGGACCAATAGACACGAGCATAGAGTCCTTACACTTCTAGATAAAAGGGCAGTCAAACTGAGGCTTTAAGTAATTGAAAAATGGACAGCTGCACTTTGTTCCATGGAAGACACAAAGGTGTACATACTTTAGAATCGAAATTTTGATTGAAAATGAATTTCAAATTATTAACACTTCGTGTGTAAGCGTTTCTTGGCACCAAAACTAACAATTTCCTCATGGGAAACCAGATTTTCTGACGTTTAGAATTTCAGATATTTATTTTCCAATTTTTATAATTTTCCCATCTAAACACATGAAAATTGAAATCACGTTTCGTTGAAAAGTTGTAAGATAAATAAACAAAAGAATGCGACTTCAATTTACACGCGTTTAGGCGAGAATAATAAACAATTGGAAATTAAATCTCACAAATGCTCAAAATGTCAGACAATTTTTTTTCCGAAGAGAAAACTGCCAGTTTTGGTGGCAAGAACGTTTATTCAAAATTTTGAAAGAATTTAAAATAAAGTCGTTATGTAATAAATTGTAGAAAAGTAAATTTTCTCTTATTCCGATGAGGATTGATTTTTGTGGAAATTATTACGTAATCAGCTCGAGGACTTGAGGTCAGAAGTCCTGATGGTACGGATGAGCAGAAGAATGTCTAGGATTGTCAGTGTGGTCGGTGTTTACACTCCGGAATGCTCGACGGGTAAAACACCTGCGCGATTAGGCCGAGATGTCTGTTGGCATATCCAGTGGCTTGTCTAGTGTAGGAAAATGTCGTGGCATAAAATGACGGGAGTGCGGGTGGGTTTATGGGTTTGCATGCTATGTGGCCCAACAGCGTATCTCCCGTTATGACCCCCGGGGCCTCTATCGCCATGGTGGCCTATGAAAGCCGAAGGAAAACCAGGAGCATCAACGAACCAGACTCTGTCGTGGCTCAGTCTATACCTTTTTCGTTCTTGTCTTTCTTTCCATCAGGACTTCCATAATCCAGGATCATATACCCTACTTTGCAAGGTCTTCGGATAAACTAGGCTGTGGGTATTGGCTCCAAATGCTGATACCGTTCCATCCATAGGTAGCTCTACCGAAGCGAATGGAATGCCACAGTCGCTAGGATGAGTCAAGCTCCTTCTCAAACGCTTTTTCGATATCTCGTCCACTTATCCAGTCTACGAAATGTATGCATTCGACAAATGAGACTTCCCGAGACCGAAAAAGACCAGGTCCACAGAGGGAACGAGGGGGAGAAGCTTTCCAACGTTGAATGCACGTTTTAGCTAAATTGAGTTCCTCAGGAGCAGCGATGGTATAGGTAGAGAAACGTCAACGCTGTGGGGTCGCTAGTGCGGATCGATGAAACCGATGTTCCAGAGCGATGACGTCGTGTCGGCTCCGCAGATGGCTCGAGAGCTACGGAGATTCAACTTTCATGGAAAGAACATTCATTGGCTCTCGGCATACATTCCATTACTCCTCTATACCGAATAGTTTCGACCGGCCAATCACTACATGTTTTGACGGTGATCGACCAAAATATTACCGATGGGTAAGAACTCATGTTCCGGTTCCCTAGCTCTCTGTTTTCTTCTCCCTCCCTGACCTCTGACTCTCCACGATGCTTCTACTGAAATAACCTTTCTACCTTTTCTGCCCCTCCAGGTCCTTGTCCCCGCCACCGAGTCCCTCCTTCGTCCGTCCTACGAACGTAACGAAGTCTTCTCCATCCTCGGCGAAATTGCGAACTGTACTATAACGCGCTATATCCGACGGTACGGTAGAGAGCACGAGCTACGGATATAGATATATGGACCTGAATGTATACGAGATCATTTTGCTCTCAAGGGTGAAGTGGAATATCACGCTGTATGAAAACCCTTGGCCCACCTTGGTACGCCTGTATATGAGACCCTAAGTTTTGTGAGCCGGATTTTCAGCGTTGATGAAGTACGTTCGCGATAAGAAAAATAAAGCGAGTACTTGGATGTTTTCTTAAGGGTTCTCGTGCTTCGAGTGTTGTTTTATTTTATTAAAACTAAAGCAGAGTTTATTTTATATATTGAGGTTAATCAGCCCGTTCGTATGTCTTCATTTAGTTTGTTCAATCTGCACGAGTTAATAAAGTTATTTCCATATGTTTGTTTACAACAGATCGTCAATAAATTTAATCCAAAGCGATCGAGAGATGAAAAAAACTGAGCAGACTGTCGGAATGAGAGTTCGTCCTTGGATACGTGTTTTTGTACTCATATGCAGTGTCTAGCAGCCATAAAACGTTTTTCAGACGCGTAGCTCAGTAGCGACGTTTCGGTCATTGGTATGAGTGCGGAAATGGCGGGAACGGGAGAATCCTTGAGGCAGTCGATAAGGTGGATCGAGACCGCCCTTACCGACCTCGAATCCGCTCGCTCCCCCCAGAGTGAGTGACGGCAGAGCCAGGAAACAGGTTTTAGCAGCAAAACATGCATTTTAGGAATAAAGAGGTATCCTCTTGTCATGAATCATGTCGTTCCGCAGACAGTCTGTTAAATAAATCGTTACCTATACACATGAACAAAACTTGAACTTTAATTGGGTATTTTAAAAGTCACTTAAATTTTTGCAGGTCTGTATTAATACGGATCTAATTATTGTCCGAGCAGCAGGTACGAACTCTCCATTAAAATATTCTCGCATTTTAATAAACTTCCGATGCGAAATTGATATTTTTTTTTATCTGCTTTGTGAGACGATCGAAGGAGAAGCAGGGAGAAGCGACGTGGATGTAAGTGCAAAAAAAAATCGGATAATTATTCTGTTAATCGCGCAAGATCGCAGGTTGTAGCATGTGAGCCGGGCGGTATAATATGCGTGCATTAAAATCGTGCTGCCATTCGCAGCAGAGGAAGCACCCTGGTTAACGGGGAGGCAAATCACCGGAGTACGCTTCCACGAGAGTCTGAGCAACGAAGTAGACTGTCGGGGGTGCGTACTTGGTGGGATAACGTCAGCGTTGTCGTTGCTGAAGAGTGCGGGGAGTCCAGCGGAACGACGGGAAGGGGAAAAGCGAGAGAAGTTGGAGGGAAACGGCAGCCATGATGGAACGACGTCCAATCGTGGCTCGAGTCTGTTCCGTTATGGCGTAATGGCCGCGCGGCAACGCCCCACGTAAAACCACGGGAACGTAACGTTCATTGGACACGAGAACGTTAAAAGTTTTATTGGCGAAGCCCAGGCAGTTATACCCGCCTAGATGCCTACGGCCATGAACGAACTCAGTAAATACGGGACCTCGTCTATACGAGCTCTATCGGAGTTATATCCAGAAGATGCACGCCCTGAACTACCGGTTAAATCGTAAAAAAGGTATATCGCCATACTGCTTGCCCTAGGTACGCTACTGAAATCCGAAGTCCTGTCTTGGGTGCCCCCTGGTCGACGCCCCACGAACTCTTCGTCATCACCGATCAGTCCCGTCGGATTCGGAATGATGAATTCAATTTAATTTCTTCATATATAAAAATCAGGAAATCGTTCTGTGTGTATTGAACGTAAAAGATGAAAAAATCGTGACACCAAGCATAAAATTAAGGGATTTGACTCGGTGGTCAGTAATTCTTTTCGCTCGGTCTTAACTTTACCGAAACAAATTGGAGCATTAACTAAACAAAGCTTCGTGCGAAAAGATTTTTGCTCCTTCTGATACAAATTATTCCCCGGAGAATATAAACATGTCGCGCGGTATAATCGCGTGCCTCGAGACATAATATCGTCCGCGGTGGGGTCTGGTAATTATTTCTGGGGGTTCGTTATCGCGAGCAGGTACAAGCAAGAAGTGCGGAGTCAACCTGTAGGTAAAATATACTTGGAGGTCCGTCATGTTAGATGACACGCGATAAGGCACATGGCTACCGGTGACCCGCACCAGTCCCTGGTCGCGAGGGCTGCTCCGGCGATTAGCGTATGCAAGATCGTGCTCGAGCTCTCGCTCTCTCGCTCTCGATCTCTCTCTGTCTCGCCAGAGGCTAACAGCACCTCCGCACGCCTCTGCTTCGCATGACGTCACGTCATTCACTCACGGCTGACGCGGTCACGAGAGTGTATACGGTGCTCGAGCCACTGCATTCTCTCTGCGGTCTCTGATTCGCTTGATGGATGAGTTCGTTGCATACGCTCGCAATTACCGAATAAGAAGCGCGCGCGGTTATCAACAATCTACTCGATTCGAGGACGAGCGCGATCACATTGACCAAAGTGTCAAGCGGATTGAAGCAGATTTCTCATTCATACATTGTACTGACATTGTTCAAACGTCAGTTAAATGTCGCGGGGTGAATAAAATGCCACTTGGCAACAGAAGCGGTTCAACGGTCTCGGAATCTCTCGATTCATTCGAATCTTCTCGTAATATCACATGCCAGATAGCCAACTATGTGGGCGCTCCACTTCACATGCAGAATGGATGCGAGACTTGCTCGTGTCGCAGGAAGAAATTAATAAATAAAAGTGGATCTGATTCTACGCATGTATGACCATCATCTCTGCTGGTTTGCGAAACGAGCTGATTTCACGTGGTACCAGTTACATTCCCAGATGCTAGCTCACATGTGAGTGGCATAAATTCCGCTGAATTATTTTCAACAAGGATCAAACACATGAATGAAGGTGATGAGGGTGAAAAACAGAAATGAAACATTCATTTTACGATCATAACTTGTCTCCTTTGATCTTTCGTTGCCCTCTGACCTCCCAGCCCTGTTTATACGTCGAAACTCGAGGTTCGTGACCAAATGTAATTAACGTTAACGTTTGTCAAGTGTATACATACAAGATTTTTGTAAATGAACAAAAACTCACCGTAACAGGAGGAAAGATGAATGACAATGCGAAGGAAACGACAGTAAAGAAACGAGAGATGGATCGATGCAGACATTTAACGAGTACCGCACTCTAGTGGAATCAGCACGCAACCCTAGACCCAATCTCGTTGTCGTCATCATATGTGTATGAGAATTTCAATCAGTCACGATACTCCTGCCATATGAAGGGATTTTCTTCTCGGTTTTTTCACTGACACCAAATATCTTCGTGAACTAACGTCATCGATGCGACACTCACCGAACATTCGGTCCATAGTCCACTTGTTGGTGAAGGGCGAATTTGGCCAACCGGAGAAATTCACACTGACACGTAGCAAAACTTGGTCCGTGGACATTGAAATGTTTCCAAGATTCTAGAATTATTGAAAATTTGTTTTTCAGGTCACAGCATCCACGCGAGTCACTTCACTCTCACGCCAGCATCACCAAGACTGTCATTCGTAATGGCGTCTACGTTTGTAGACAGCTGTAACTGGTTTCGGGATGACGAGCAAAACTGAAGGGTGAGCTGGCAGGCCGAAAGATTGAAAAAAGGGAGACCGCAGACGGTATCGGTCGAGCCGTAGGTCAGGACTGCAGCCACCAGAATCAACCCCCTCGACGTAGAACCAGCAGCAGCTCCGCCGAGCGGAAGGGGGTGGTTTCGCACCCAGCGTCCCAGTGGGTAGTAACGTTACAAGCCCTGCTAGATCCTGTATCCCTCTCTTCTTCGACGCCGATGTCTACATACACGCGGCGATGGCTACGGATAAGGAAGCGCAGAGCGAGTTTGTGTGAACGGAAGGGCGACAGATTTGGAAAACCGATAAAAACCGCGATGACGTCAAAAGTTTTTTGAGGCTGGTGAACGAAGGACCGAGAGCTGGAGAGGCCCTTGAGTTCCTCCACTTGAAACAACACAATTTACTTGAAGAAGAAAAAAAACGAAAACAATGATTTCAAGTTCGAATGAGTCGACGAACGACAAGAACGCTTCGGGGTCGTGGTCGAAGAAGGACCATGTGCTCCGTGAACCTCGCGATCGTCACTGCGCTTGCGTCTTCGACTTCTGACCCTAACTCCAACGCAAACATTTGCTTTATGCATCTTGGTCACCACACGTATCGGTTTTCCCTCCGTCCAACTTGTGTGAGTCTGTAACTCGTGCATCGATGCGCACCAGAAAATATATATTTGAATGTGCTGCTGGAATGTGTATGGCTGACTCGCTCCTGCCTCCGAAATGGAATACGTCATAAAACTCGGCAGAGTCAACTGTTACAACCCTCCGAGCGCTCATTGGTGTGGCGGACGAATGTGAATCTCGAGCGAGTGATATCGAGTGGGAACGGTATGCACGCGAGAGGGTATACAAGAAGGGCATGTTCTTGCCAAGCTATACATAGTGGTGACTCTCCCGAATCTCCCTTTGTCACTTGTACCTATACACATTGTTGCGATACTTTGTAAGAGGACTGCAGACTGAGGTAAATGGAGAATTGAGATTTCAATGAATTCATAGGGACGTACAAATAATTTTCCATCTTTTTTTCAACGATGGGAACTCCTCGAAGAGAAGGAGACCATGAAGGACGGTTGACGGTCCTTCGTCCGGTCTTTCATCGTGCTCAATGACCACTTCGATGCACATGGAATGAATTTACATCTTCAACTCATGCGAGTGAGGGAAAAAGATTTTTCTGACAATTACACGATTTTATTTGCCTGCCTAACGTGAATTTATGATTGTCTCTTCTTCTTAACTCTAATAATGTTTGAAATTAATGTTAAGGAGCTATTACCATCGGGACGTGTTATTGGAACCATGTTCAGTCATCGTTGGCCTCATTTATTGCATTTTCCATGCATTACGAGGAGAACGATCCAACTACTAATGGACTAACTTGTCACAAAATGAATTGGCAAAAATTTATTCAACGGAATCTCGTTGAGAATTTTTCGAAAGACTCTTTTCAATCGGAATAAAGATTTTCACGTTTTTTTCATTCAAATAATGTCTCCGTTAGCCTCGCTTTTTCGTAGGAATATCGACCTGAAGGGACGGAATGAAATTTAAATAAATAAAATAAAAAATACGAGTACTTGCGGTTTCTTTTCAACAATCTTGCTAGCCCCAGAAAACTGCTAGAGAAATTGCACGAAGCTGGTGAACTTTTACCATATGAAATTACCGTCGATCATAAATATTTCGAACGCAATGATACATCAGTTATAAACGACCGTCAAATTAATATCCATCGTGCGATTGCGTCCGATAGGTCAAGCTAGAAAGTTCCTATGGCGACTTTCGTTATGAGAAAATGCAAAACTTTTTTTTTGATTTATTGAAACCACGATTTTCTTGTCGAGACAATTACCGCAGGAAAAATTTGGCACGTGAACATCTATTCGATATTTTTCTTCGTTGAATTTCGTTCGATTTCGTTAAATCGTCGAATTTCATAGCCATGAACTTTCTTCTCAGGCTTCTGAGGCGTTTTTCTATTAATAAAATGTAAAGATTCAAGAGGCTGGAGAGACAACGATGTACGCATTGAGATGGAGCACTCGGAAGTAAACTACGAGAGCAGGAAAATCGCGATAAATCAAAGCTCGAAGGTGGCACGCGCTCGTAATTTTCACTCACGTACTATATTTCATCTAGTGAGAAAGATAACGAGAAACAGAG
This sequence comes from Hyposoter didymator, assembly GCA_037952995.1. NCBI lineage: Eukaryota > Metazoa > Arthropoda > Insecta > Hymenoptera > Ichneumonidae > Hyposoter > Hyposoter didymator. Next base: position 7,937,434 of record JBAJMU010000005.1, read on the forward strand.
AACGAGAGTGATGGACGCATCGCTGTGCTATTCTCCGCTGTCGCGAGCTTGTTTCGCACGATAAGGTTGCACCGCGGAACGAGAGATTAATGTCGTGAGTTTATAGATTAGTATTTCACGAACCGTTAAACGACGTCGCGGCGGCTTTTTTTCGTGCAGCATTCATGAAAGTATTTAGCGATTCAGCAGCGTTCCGCGAGCACCAGAAACGGGACGTGGAGTCGCACGTCGACGTCTGCGTGGATGAAATTATACGTTCGTGCGAGCTTCGCGCTGCTGTCTGAACGCGCGCGTACCATGGTAGCGAGTATATTAGTTTATCTAAAAATCTAAGTAACACCGTACGCGACTGCTGCGAAGATCGTAAATTTCCGGTCCAGACGATTAGGATTCTGGATTATCTTGCGAGAGTCAAGAATTATCGCTCGTACAGGAAACTCATGAGAAATTATCGTTAGACTCTTTCGTGGCTATTCCGACGTTCAGAAAACATTCAAGCTCGAAATATTTTTTCGAAAGTTAACAATGATCCCTCCGCCTCTTTTTTCATCATTGCAGCATCTACCTCGTAGGAATAAACTGTTGCCGAGGACCCTGAACAAATATATTCGACGAACCGATAGTTTTCACGTCGTGGAGGAAAAAAAAATTCAATGCTTGACCCACTTTCGCTAGTTCCAAATGTGCAGCTGTAACAACGCGCTCGTGCTTTCGGTGTCTTAGAAATCCGAAGAAAAAAAGTGTCTAGAGTATGCATAAAAACCAAAGGTCGAGCCATCATCCCCATCGGCTAAGAGAAAGTTCTCGTCGGCGTGGAAGAAAATATTTTGCGTCGAGTCTACAAAATGCAATAAAAGCAGTCACATGGAATTTTGGAAATTGGGGCAACGTCCCGAGACACAAGAGAACCGCCGAGCTCATCCGTTGGTCAAAGAAACGTGTGGAAAAAAAATTGAGCCCTTTCGGAAAATATCGTTTCGAACGAGAAGTGAAAGTCGCTCGTGCCACCGCACGGTCGCGTTGCGGAGCTAAGGGATGAAAAAAAATCTTTAAATCCTTTGGGTGAACCGCACGCACAAAGAGAAAGTGGATAAGGATGAAGAGAAAGTGGAAACATTTGGCGATCGTCGAAGCTTCCGAGGTAAACGCTACGAGGCTACATTTTTTTTCCATTTTTGTTTTGTACATTTTTTTAAAAATTAATTTCTCATTTCAAGAAATAAAAGAGTTTTTATCGGGCTGATACTTTTTACCAAAGTTCTCGGCTGCTCTGCGCTCCTTTTATCGCGGAATCCAATTTCATAATCGCGCTCGCGACCATTTACCTCCAAAACATGCGACCAACACGAGACCAGGATTGAGTCGTGTTCGTTTCAAATTTCATAACATTTTTCAAGCATCAACATCAAGAGAAGTAAAATATTTAGTGAATTAATGAAAAGTTTACTAAACTGCGGAAATATAATTTGTAGCGACTCAATCGCGTTGGCCTAATCGACTTGAATTTTTTTTTTAATTTTATTTACAAAAGTTATCGCGTCAATGACGATAAGATGTCCGGAAAAGACCCCGAAGGAATGAAGGAATAATGGAGCAGCACAGACACGTCAATATTCGGGCCGAAAAGTCGATGCAAAGTTTTTTTTACTGTATCCGTTGATAATTTATTTTCATTTCGAGATTTAATGATCGACTTATCGTGCGAAATTAAATTACGAATGAAAAGCGATAAGCGGTCGATTCTTGTTGATCCATAAGTTCGAGTGCCGAAGTTGAGAGCATTGAATAAATAATTTGAGATTCAAGGGAGAATGAAAATAAATTTGGAAACGCGGGGCGGCGAGAAAGCGGAAGATTTTTCATCGCGGTGGATCGATAAATATGGAGGATCGAGGCAAAAAATTGAGAGTATATTTTCCAACGTTGCATTCGCAAAATGATGAGAGAAAAGAAAGGAAAAGAGCGAGAGTTGGCATGAGAAGAAAAACGCATGGCGACACAAATACACGAGGAGAAACTCGTGTGCATACGAGAAAAATAGTCTGAGTGTGAGTGTCGATGTTGGAGTCGACGTCTCGACGATGGGCGGCCCAGGACTTTTTACGAGCTGCGGACCAATCGATCGTCCAGAATCCCCTCCAGCTATGTGTATGGCGAGACTCGACGGGGAAACTCCACGGGGTTTTGCAGCCTCGCCCGGCGCTTGATTCTCACCATTTCGCTCGTGCTCAATTCAATGGGATTTCTTTTTAACTCTTATTATATCCCTCGCGTATCTGCTTCATTTCTTTTTCGCCCAAAAAAGACACTAATCAATTACCCAGCTGCCGTTTTTTTATTCCTGCAATATTCGGGCGCAATGAGTTAAAAATCGTCGCGCAGTTATTCGCGGGGGTCCAATTAGCGAATTTTTTCTTCACATTTAATTCGAGACTATTCCTAACTTTACGTCTGACTCTCGAGGAATCCAGAGTTGCTTGCAGCAATAGAAAAATTTATATCTGATCTAAAAAATAATGACTGACCTTCGTTGACCTTGAAGCTGCTTCTCGTCAATTAGGAAAGAAAAAATAATTACAAATTTTTTCCAATATACATTTCTACGATTCCTCGGACACGTAGAATTTATTTTCAGTCTCAGAAATGATTGCTAATTGTTTTTTTCCCCCTCGCCGATCGTTCACTCGAGAAATTCACTTTTTTCGAGCATTTTTCTCTCCCGCTTCAAATGCAACGATTGCACGTGTGAAATTGATGATTGAAGATTATTTTTGTAATCCTCGGAGATAATTCTCGTTGCTAATACGAGTTTGCCCGCCATAGGCAAGGTTAAGTACGCCAAACGGCGATAAGAGCAGGATGGAGAAAATTACTAACCTAACCCAAGGAAGCAATAATGAAAGTGCTTCCGTCTGCCTCGCTCTCTCGCGGCAAAGCTCTCTTTGCTGTTGTCTCTCTCTTTACCCTCTCCCTCCCTCCCTATTTCTCGATTCTTCCAACCGTCTATTCACCCTCCTGTTGCTCCATCTACCATTTTCTCTAATCTAAAGAGTCTATATATATAAAGACACACACAGCAGGTTCAATAGCTGTAAAACCCTCGATTTCCGGTCTCTGCTCCTTTGCTCTCGACGCCTTGCAACTCTTGCGTCACTTTTTTTCTCCATCGAGCTTCCTACGCACATTTTTGCAGTGTCTTTGAGGACGAGAATCTCCCACCGACTACCACGAGTGCAAAAAACTTGACTGCTAATTTAAAATGCGAAATCTTCATGCCAGCGTCGTAACGAGCAGTGCGGAAATTATTCCCTTCCAAAAATTCAAGGGGGGGATCTTGGATGACGAAATTGGAAAATTTGAAAAATTAAACAAGAATTTCCCGAGCAGATTGTCGGGAAAAAATGAGCGAACGTTTTCAACGCGACATTCGGTCGAGTGTGGAATGAATTTTTCATTATTCCAGCGTCGAACATAACCTCCTGGCTGTGAATAATTCATGAGTCGGCAGAATCTTTGCGCTAGTCACGAAAATTTGTCGTAGAGAAAGCAACTCGATAAAGTCGCATATTTATGGGGACTAAATAGTAAACAGTAAATACAATAATATCTTCGGAGATTTTAACGAGTCAGGAAAGAATAAGAAAAATAATTGAAGAATTTGAGGAAATTAATAATGAGACGTGGAATTTTACTCACCGGCAACGGGCTGTCGTGTCAGTCTTGGTGGAGCCGCCATCCTCGTCACTGCTCCATAGATTTTGCTCGTTGGTTGAGATCGTCCTTGTATTCACGGCACTTTAAGTTGAACAAACTCGCGCACAGCACACGATAAAGTTGACGGGATGTAAGAATCGCGAGAAACAGAAACAAAACAATGACGTTAAAGAGCGCGAAAGCGTTGGCGAGAGCGCGCGTCGATATCGGGGACGGAACGAGCTGCGACAAAAATAAAAAACGTCAGTCGCGATCGCGGGGCGGCGTGACTAGAAGTGACGGCTGGCAAAAAGATGGGAGCGTGGCGAGCATTGACACACTGGTGAATTCGTATTAGTAGGCGCGATACGCCATTTTTAGCTGTAACAAAAGGCAAAGGAGAGACTTTCCATTAAATCCCCCACCGTGTCGCCGACTGCTGTTCGGAAAGATGTTAGCGATGCATCGTTGAACGTTACAAACGCGATGTGTGTGCGTGCGTGCGTGTGGCCGGATGTCACATTGAATAATCGAGGAGCGAAATAACCTCAAACGAGAAGAAAGAATCACGTCGATGGTAAAAAGAGATACGAACTTGTGTGGGTACGAGACGCACTCGCATTAGCAAAAGCTTCGTTTCATTCGTCCTGTTGGTATACACAGACGCACGCACACTAATGATAGCCGCGAATGAACACGTGGAAACGCCCGAGGGGGGGATAGCTCCGGTGCAAAAGGCACATGTACAACAAATAAGTGGCCCGATCTCGCGATTTAAGAGCTCTCCAGTCAGTAACGATCGTCCGATGTGTCGAGAAGCTTCTAAATAAACACTGACTTTATGAATATTATTTTCTCTCTCCCAGTTTTTTTCTCTCTCGAATTTCGTAACGTCAGATGAATCCAGAACAAGTGCTTCGTCGAACTGTGCATTTTTGCGTATCTCGTTTATATTATTTGTTTGTAAATCGCGGAGCAATCTTCACGTTTCGCGGTGTCGCAAGGATGCTGAGACATTGGAGAAAACCGGTGCGAGCTACGAGAGCACAGAGAGATATCTCCAGGCGGCCATGACACGGCCACCAATGGTTGACTAGACTCGATGGATTGGCGAGTGGCGGCGGCAGCAGCGGCAGAGCCGGCAGGCACACGGATTCCGCGAGAGTAAGCGAGACGCAAAGAGAGGAAGAGGGAAAGCTCGAGGCCACGCGCGCCCTCATGTCATCCCCAGGAGGATTCTTTTTTTTTCCGAAACGAATATGTGACGTTAACGTAATTACCATAATTGCGCGTTCATCACAATTGTAATTAGGGAATTGAAATTCGAGGCAAAAAAGCTAATCACAGTTGACGTGTTCAAAGCGAAGAAAAAACAAACTCGGTTTTCGACTTGCTCTCAATTGTTTAGATCTTCGTGATCCCTGATTGCGCCATCGTGCCCTCTCCCTCTCGGCTGCCTCGAGGTCTACGCGTAAGTTTCAAACTTTTCGCGAGAACGGTTCGCCGCTCACGAGACACCGGATTTCGAATTTTTTGCGGAATAACAAAAAAATAGAAAAACGTCGATATCAAGATGATGGAAAGAACCCGGATGAACGAGAGAACGAAACGAGATGCGAGCAGTGCAAACGGACGAACGAACGAACGGAACGAGGTGGTGGTGGCGGCGTTGGCGGCGACGGGAACGGACCCCTACCGGCGCAGCCGTACATCTTAGTATTATGGGCAACTCACATTGGAAGATACGCCATCAAGCATAGCCCTCTAGCTGCGGAGAGACCGACGAGCCGGGCGAACCGAGCGAGCCGAGCGAGCGATTGTAAAAGTTTTAGGGACACTTTGCGAACACCCTCTTTTCCTCCTCCACCACCTCCTCCTCCTCCTTCTCCTCTTCCTCTTCCTTCACCACTTCGTTCTCTCATCATCCTCCCTCTTTCTCTCCCTTTCTCTTTCTCCCTCTCGCGTTTGGCTTTCCATCCACGCCAAGGTACGCGACTCCTACCTCCGCATTACGCTTTGGGCGACCGCGCTTTCGCTACACACGAGAATGGAATGATCGCTAAATTTTTGAGGACGTATCCCAGGATTATTCAAACGAATCCACATGCGAGATCATTCGGACCTTGCCCTTTTCCTTGACAACCTATACATGCGTTCATTTTGCTGCGCGAGTATATTTTTACATATCAGAAATGTATATCAATCGAAAATCTCTAACAGAGTCCTATGCCGCGCCCTTACATCCGCTCGTCACTTGCCCTCTCCCTTGCCGCACCGCCAATGCCTCGTTGGTGCAGTCACAGCATCCACTTATTCCTCCCTCTTCGCGCTACTCCATAACCTTTGCTACCACCGCCACCAGAACTTTTCGCACTTCTTTGTCTTGGTCGTTGTGTATGCGAGATTTACAAATGACACGACGGGAAAAGTGATTGTGTCTAGAAAAATAAAATTCGAACGTCGTGTTCACTCTTTTGATTTATTTTCCGTCAAAATGTCGAATTTCAACGAATTATCGATTATGGAATAAATTTTATGATTTTTCATTTTTGGCTAATTATGAGACTGAGCGGGGGCTCTATATTTTCGCTGAAACGATGAGGAGTTGCGAGTGGATCGGAAGGGAGGGCCGAGTTCGTCTCACGACTCTAAAGGGGTTCTTATGGGGGTCGATGCTCATGCGATTCCTATACATAAGTGTGCCCACCCTGTTCGCACCCTTCCTTCACGTTTTTCCAGTTCTCCCTCCTCCGTGGATTAAGTTTTCCACGCGCATAGCTCCACTCTATTCCCCTCGATCGAAAAAAGAAAAAAAAACGGAAGAAATGGCGCGCGAGGAGAAAAGAAGTATGTACGACGTACGTAGCGGGATGGGCAAAGTTTTATCGAGAAAGGTACCTTCGTGTGTATACATAGCGACTGCGACGAAGAACCGACGCCGTTCAGTGGCGCCCTCCGATCGCAAAGCTGCAGGAACAACTTTTTATCAAGTTGGGGAAGAAGAGAAACTGCAACGCAGGAATTATTTCTTCACGAAACGGTCCAACGTGGATGCTGGACTTTTGTTTCGAATTATAATCCACTCCCATCGAACGATTTGCTTTTTTTGTTGAAATAAAAAAAAAAACTAAATTCGTTTCGGATTTTTTGCATATTTTTTGTTAATCAATTGTGACATTTTTTTCCGCTGCAGAAATTATTTTCAATTTTGATTGTCTCCGTACAGACGCCTGCCATTTGATCGTATTTCGATCCAGGCACCGTGACGTTCTTTACTGCGAAAAGCCCTTCGCGCTCGACTCTCTTTTGCTCTTTTTTCACCGTTTACTTAAAACCTCGACTTGTTTCACGCTCCAGCAATTTAACTAAATGATCGTTCAGCGAGATGACGCTAGACCGTCGGCTTCCTCCATTTTAGAACAGTTCATTCCTCTGAGATCAGCAGCTTTCTCATATCGCCCGAAAGAATAACTCGAGCGTGATCTCGTTTATCAAATTGCGAGATTCTCATTCAACGTAACCTCCAGGGTAATGGATAAATGATTATACCGCTTACTCACCCGAGAGAAAAATATAAAAAAATGTAATTAAAGCAAGAGCCCAAACGAATCGGAGCAAAACGCGGCAAACTGGTTCGAACTTTTCGGTCGTTCATTTTCGCATTGCGAGGATTGGAGTCGAATAATTTAATAGAATTTTTTAAGACCGAAATTACGCGCTAATCGCGATTTATTTCGTTCGATCTACGTCACGGACGATTAACAAACCGCTGAGTTCGTCGGAACAAAATGGGAGAATTGTCGAGCGTTATTTTTTGGGGGCCGCAACGGTTGAGTTACTTCACAAGAAAAATTAATTTATTCTGTCTGAACAAAGTTTATCTGCACGTGACGAAATATACTCGACTGTTAGAAAGGTCGATCCTATCGAAATATAGTTGTCTATTGTAATTTATTACAATTATCCACTTTTCGTTCCATCGAAAACGCAACGTCTCGCATTTAATTATACAAATGGAATTAAAAACGCTAGATAAATTTGTTATTCACCGTAATTTCGATAAGAAATTAAGAGTTTTGACGGCGGAAAGAATAAAGACTCGCCGCCATCGCGACTTTGTCGAAGAGCGCAAAGAATTCCTTTCTCGTTTAAAACTGAAAGAAAAGAAAAAAAAGCATATCTTTTGGAGCCGCGAGATACAAGCTAATACATACGTATTAAGGTAGCGGGTGGGGGAGAAAGATCGAGGGAATGAAGCGAGGGAAATGGAGGCTCTTTGCTTCGAGAAAACGAATAAATCGAAACGGATTCAGAGAATCTTCGAGCAGCGACTTCTTGCGAGGGTGTAACCCTTTCTCGCGTGTCTCGGACCGCGACTTTCGATATAACTATCATTTTTTTTGCTCTGTCGTTTACTACATTCTTATATATTTGCAAATGCATGTATACTTTTGTCGAAGGAGACACGAAGATCCGACTGTTCGGCGTCACGAATGGCCAGGAATGAGCGCGCCCACGGATATACACACAGATATGAGAGTTTCGTGAGTTCCACGACATCGAAAATCCCACAGGCGGTCCCCAAACCATTTCTCCCTCTTTTCATCTCGCGTCTTTATTCTCGTTTCGTACATATTTTTCGTTTTGCCTATTTTTTTTTTCATCTTTCTCGCTTTTTTAAACTTTCTTTCTTCTTCGCCTATACAATTCGCACTGACTGTGAATCCTCGTCGCAAAACGCTCTCCTCGCTCCTCCCACTTGCCTCATAATGCCCCATATAGTCCTCAATTTATGCGCCGAAACATATTAAATACTCGAATACATTCTTGCAAATAAATACGCGAGGGAATTAGTGTGAGAGCTGATGCTGGTGTGGACGAAGGCGCAAGCTGAATTTGTTCGCGCGGTGTCGAAGAAGCGAAGAGCAAATGAAGGCTCCCGAGAGGATGGCCGAGATGAAACCCGCCAGTATATTAGGGTTTAAATTTTAAACGCCTCTGTGACCATCAACATTGTAAATACGAGTATTTTGTTGCGGGAGTGGAGGACGATTTCTAAGAATAGAGAACCCACACGCTCGTATGGCAAATGAGAGCTTTTGGATGAGATGGCAAAACGAAGAGAAAGAGGAGGAGACGCAGAGGGAGGGAGAGCACGAAGCATGGAGGAATTTCTTTCGATCTGTCTTTTTTTTTTGTTTTATCTACCGAGGGGGAAAGATGATGAAGATGTCTCTTTGTCTCGTAAGTACGAACCACCGTCCATTTTAGCTCAGGCTCTAGGATCAGGCTTGCAAAAAACGGATCCGACCAGTTAAAATGTGATAAAATTAGCGTCGATATCGCGAATAAAATGTTGACTCGTCAGAAAAATAAAATGATTCATTTCGCATCGAGTCAATTTAGTAAGATATTGACGTCCCTATTTTGACAATGTTGCGAGGATTTTAAATTCGCTCGCTCTTTCATACGAGAAGGTATATTTCTTGGAATGTAACGAACACAGCTTGACAGTATTTTTTCATCTCGAATCGTTACATTTTATGGATCGGAACAAGTGTTAATAAAATATACAAAAATCTTGAATATATATTTATGAATATATGCTGTACAAATAGCGAGGGCGTTAAAAGCATTAAAAGACGTGACAGCAGCAGGCCCGAATGCATTATTTTTACGCACCAGCCTCCCCGGGAATTCGAGTGAAAAAAAAATGTCCTCCGCAGCTACAGTGGCGGCGATTCGGAGCTCTTGATATTTTCCATAAATATGCAGCTCGGTAGGAGACTCAAAAATAATAAAAAATAAACACTAAAGTTGAAAAACTTGTGCTCATGACGAGAGATGTAAAAATCTTTGTTCCGATTCTGTTGCTCGCTGCGAACGACGTGGTAATTGGCATGGTAATGAAAATTAAAATAACCCGCCAAGGAATATTAAGCTATAAAAAAAATGGAGGCTCTACAAAGTTGCTAAAAAAATATTGAGCACGAAATTATTTTGAAAATCTCATTAATTATCCTTTAAATGACAACGCAGCAAATTTACGTATCGTGCGGTAAGCTCGTGGCCTTGTGCGCAAACTCCAAATTCGCAAAGGGGGACTGCAATCCCGTCTTTCTTCGTACACTATAACACACCCCTTCCCGATTCCACCCCTCGCCGAACGTTTTCTCTGCATGTGTATCCGTATATCTCTATCTTTCGTTCTCGTCGACGTCTCAATTCGGTCCCTGGCTCACGTCGGCGAATGTGATTCGAGCTCTTGGTACTTCGGGCTTTCTCATGCTGTTGCCCCTCCGCCCCCCAACCCTGCTGCTCTTTCACCTCGCGTTTCTCTCTTAACGTTAGCTCTCTTGGTCGTCCGCCTCCTAATGGAATTGCCGTACTGACTATACCTGAATTCGCGAAGCTGCACATACATTATTCTCCAGACACACACACGCGATCATCACGATTCAGCATTTACTTTGTGTGTGTGTTGATATATGTTCAGGCGGAGACAAAAATTATGCAGGGAAGGACGACACTTGAATCTATAAAAGTTATATATGCATTTTGCTGTCCCCGCTCAATGTGAGAACAAAAAGTTTCCCATGGTTAAAAGTTACGGAATTAGTGGATTCGGTATTTTGTACAAAATCACGTGCGAGGGAATTTTCGAACTTGAAAATAATCCAGAAAACGGCATAATCGCTTCTGGAATAAATTCACGAACCTGTCACCAAATTCTGAGCGTTTTTTTTCAAATATTCATTTTGTGATGAGAATGAAGACTCGTTTGTTTTTTTTTTTAATTTTTTATAAATGCTCCATTTGCCGGTGCGAATACAACAAACGAACGTACGGGGCGGTCCAGCAGCTTGAATAAAACCAAACGATCCGTTTAGACTGTTTGAGAAACGCGAGTGTATACAGCGATATATTTTTATATGCAGAGGACAAGAGAGACGGACAGACAGAAAAGTCCATAGCGAGGGAAGAGAAACCGGAGTAATCCGCGGCAAGACTGCACTCCGCTACGTTTCACTTGGCTCGCTTTTATCTTGCCTTCTCACTCGGCCATTCGCTGTTTTGCAGCCAGCCATAGACGCGTTGATATATACGGAGTGAGAAGCAGAAAGACGAATCCTGCGAATTTCACGGGTCGAAGGAAAAGCCGCGCGAATGCAAACGCGACCTTTTGTTCCGCGCGGCAGTTGATCCTCGGAGCTGTACAGATATATACGGAAAATGCGAAACGCTTTATAGAACGTAACACCAACCCTCCATTTGCCCTCTGCGCGCAACCCTCGCCGGGCGGGTCCAGCAAATTCTTCCATGCCTCGCGAGAGAACTGCTGGCCAACCACCCCCGCCCCGCGGGTTTATCCAGTCCGGACAAACTTCTAGACGAAATTCAATCTGACGGACGGGAAATAACGAAAGAGAGATAGAAGCAGAACCAACGATCCTCGAACTATATATATGTAGGCTTTCTAACGTTCCTTTACGGAGTTGTTTGCGTTTGCCCGCGGCACCCATACATCACAAATGTATATTAGAAGTTTATGTAGTGCATTGAGCTTTGTTTGCATTTGCTCCGCTTGCCTTGATTTCCCGAGATGTTCCGAAAGGCTCTAATGTGTATTCGCACTGAATAGTTGTATGTATCGAGGGAGCGAGAGAGGAAATAGTAATTTGCTGTGTCACGATGACGAATAACAGGGCAAAGGTTGTCGTTATGGGGCGGAGATTTTTTCTCAGAAGGAAACGAGAAAGTTTCTCGTGTTTGAGACATTCTCATTGGTCTATTAGATTCGTCCTCCATTTCGTTTCTTTTGCTTAGAGAAACCCCCTTAATTCATTCACACTTCGTTGAACTTTCGAACATTTTTTTTTACCGCGAGCAAAATGATTCAATAAATAACGCACGGTTCGCACGAATTTCACTTTATCCAATTGTCCTTTTCCTTTTATACACATTTTTTGGGATCGTTTGGTTGATTTTTCGGCTTTTGACGGTTTCGCGGATTTAATTTCGTTTCGTCGCGACAACGTTCGAGCGCGAAAGGATTTTTTCGATCTAAGAGAGAAAAGATTTGCTGCGTTGTTTTGCACAATTTTGAGGACTCGAGAGATTCGGAACTCTCTTCGAAATAAGACACTTGGAAAAGTTCTGTCTACTGACCACGAGCCCCGTTTCGAGGAGACTAACGGGAAACTTGCGAAACGACGGAAAACGGATTAGAAAGTTGCTGGCCTGCTTTTCCAATTTTTTTTTGAGGGTCGCCATCGGGGATGAATCGCTCGGTAACGAAGGGTTGACCCATACGGACGCTCGACCGTTATATAATTTTTTTTCCGCGTCAAGAGACAACGGAGCCCCGTTTCCTGTCCGTTTCAACTTTCTCCATTTTTTCTCGATATTTTTTCAGACACTCCACTAACCGAGAGTCACGTTGTTGACGTTCGGACTTTTTCAACCTAGTTTGGGGTGATTTATCTGTTGCGTGGTTCGAAACAACTGGAATTTTTACAAATTTGTGGGTTTCGAGAAACATCGAAGGAATCTCGAGTCTCGTTGGAGCATCTCAGAACAAAAAAAAAATAGCGGATAAGCCGAGCAGTTTATTCCGAAAATCTCTTTGTATTTCCCTCTTTGCCTCTGACGAGCTATCACGGGCATCTCAGCAATTATGCTTTCAAAACAGACGAAAGAGATTCGAGAAGAAAAGGCACTACATCGATAGAGCCATCGAAGAAGGAAAAGAGAGAGAAGCAGAAATTAGTGCTCTCATGTGTTCGTCCCGCCCTCGATAGCCTGCTCCATGCTTCCGCGGGATTGCCAATAAAATTTGAAATAAACCTCGCACGAGAAAACATCTAGCAGGAATGAATTATATTTCACGTGAAGTTTCCAACGAAATTAAGTTTCGAACGTAATGGATTTTTCACGACGTTGAGCTGCACGAGTTTGTAGCAAAATTTGTCTTCGTCTCTTTTCTCGAAACATTTCTCTCTATTTGGAAAATTTTCCTAGGATCAATTACTCAAAGTTTGCTCCTGGCAAAGAAAAAAAATGATTAGAGCTCGTCGTTGCGATAAATCCATGAATTTTTCAATTTTTTTACTCTTTTTTCTGAGGAACGATTTTTTTCAACACTCTGTACAGTGCAAGATGTTATTCATGGATATTGAATTTGGCTTATGGATGCGATGGTGGTTTCTCAAACTTTAAACTTCATATTGAACTTTTATTCAGGAATTTCACATTTATTTCGAATACAACAACAACATTATTAAATTATTTCGAAATTACAAACAAACAAAAATAACTTATCGACGTTACTATGGCGAGAGAATATTCCTCAAGGAGCTTCGGTACCAAAATCTAATTATTAAGAAATTGATAAAATTTGACGATAACGTTTTTCAATGTCAAGTGCTAAACACAATTTTTTTCAAATTTGTCATCCGTCCAGATATCGAGTAATTCAGCATTAAAGCCGAATACTTATACCCGGAATATATGCGTTTATATATAAGAAAAAGCTATGCTTATATACACGTGAACCTCAATGTTCAATAACTCGAGAACTGGATAGAAGAAAAATCTCAAAAATTGAAAATATTATAGTACCTCATAGAGGAAGATTTGAACATCGTGCTAAATCTTGAGGAAGTAATTTGCGGCGTTGTTTTAACATGGTTTAGCATAACAACATTGTATCGCTGGTACCGAAACACCTTAAAATAACAAAAAAATGTGCGAATGGTATAAATGTATGGGCTGTCTTACCTGTGATCGTGGGTGTCGATGAAATGATGAGAAGCAACTTGTTAATCTGATTTCGGTGAGTCTCATTCGGAAAAATTGTTCTGAAAGGACGAGACATCGACGAAGGAACCGCGTACAATGAAAATTTCTGCGAGTTTTCACGTTTCAACTTTGATGGAACATTGTAACGTATAGATAAGATAATATGCCTTTATTTACAGAGATACACGTACATTTATACATACATTATGTTCGGACAGCTAATAATAGGCTGGATTGTATTTGTGTGTTTCCTTAACTTTGTATTTCTTCTTAATGCTCGATGAAGAACGAATGTCGTGTTTGTCGTTTGTTTCTCAAGTATTCCTCATTTATCTAGAGCTCATTTTCCCTACGGTATCAAAAGAAGGAAAAGTGTAAAGTTCAAGTGTATCTGAATGTGTGTGTGTTGTGTCTAACTTACAGCATTATTTTGATAGATGCATCGAAGACGATCCTTGCGGATGGACAATCTCGACAAATTGGTTTCTTCCATCGACATCGATCGTTACTTGCTAATATTATTGAATAACGCGAATAGTCACGTGTATATGTGTCAACTTGTCTTCGGACGTAACTGATTAGATATTTTAATATTTACACACGATTTACGAGATTTATTTATTTTCTTCTCTAAAATGAACGAAATAAAAATGTCTTAAATATGTAAATAATAGTGAAAGCACATTCGATTTATTTTTTAAAAAAACGCGAGACCCTTTCGAGTTCATTTCGAACGAAATAAATACTAGTAAATCTACGGGGGCCTCGAGAATATTATTTCGTATGATACAAACGCGAGATGCATTTTAATCGAGATCGTGACGAGTCATGGTGAGAACGATAAGGATCATTGATAATTCGTTGATTCCTATGAACACCGCAAGTGCGAGAGTGTACTGAATTTTCGCCCTCAGCTACATACCGATGATCTACTTTAATGTGTGAACTGAATCTATTGAATTTGATCCAACGCAGTGCCAAGTTCCTAGAAATAATTCTACATTTTAAATCCATAAATAAATCGAGGAAAAATCTGAGCATATCGAGCGCAATTCCACCTGAGGATTTTTAGCTTTTTTTGCCCATCTCTACCGAAGGAAAGTGCTTGGTCACTCTGACCGAAAAGAAACGAGTTTTTACTCCGCTTATCATTTACTTTGGCACTAATGAAACATACTTTTATTATTGCACTTCGATGAGAGACTGATCGTTCTATTTTCCTTGTTTTTATGTCTTTCTAGATTGTGCGAATTCAGTAATTAAATATACTTTATTTACAAGAGTATGACTACTCGAAGGATCGTTATTAGAAAGTGTGGCAAGAACTGCGAAGAAAACGTGCCGATATCCGTGGGAGCGAAGATTAGAATTTCGCGGATGTTGCTGAGAAAAAAATTTTGAAAAACGTTCGTCAAGTAATCGAAATCATTGGAAAAACAGCGAATGTTCCTTTTTTTTGTTTGAAAGATAAAATTTGTCCTTTTTTTTCCTTCAAACTTCATTTTGGATCCTTGAAAATCCCCGGGTCAACGACTACGTCGTAGTAATCAGCGATAATCGCCAGGAGATTGAGGTGTGAAATGAGGAAAATTGGAAAAGTGGAAAGTTCGGTTGTCGTTGTTTTTAGCAATTGAACTTCGTAGCAGGGAGTTTTAGTGAGTGCTCTTTTGAAATTGCTATCAGCGGATCAAGACGGTGTACACATTTAATAACACGGTTTTTTGTCTCCTTTATGAATGGATCAATTTTTTTTCATTATCATTTTCATCACCTCCATTATCAATCATTCGTTATATAGATAATAATAATAATAATAATAATATTGTAGGCTCGATACATACAAAAACAACACACAATAAAAACAATAACATAATATTAACGTGACGCTCACAATAATAATTAATAATCATAATTAATAATCTTAATAACCTTAGAATCTTGTTAAACATTGTCCTCGACATAATAATTATCACTAATTACAATTGTGGGTTTTTTTTCCTCTTTTTTTTTCACCATCGTCTCGTCTTTCGTTTTTCTTTTTTTTGCCCATTTTCGTTGGCCTACACTGCAAAAACTTGGCGACGACCGTCTCGCGAAAGAGTCATTCGTCTTTTAGTTTAGTTTTCGCCATTTTATTCCACGTTCTCGCACTTTTGTGTTTTTAATCGATTTACCACATTTATGCTTCACTTATATACTGCATATTCATTAATAATATCTATCGGCGTTACATAATACAATATAACCGTCGGTTATTTATCGTGGCGCAACTATACAGCAGTTTTTTTTTTTTCATTTTATTTTAATTTTAATTCGTTAAAACACGATTCCCAGTTTCACGGATCACGTGTGCATAATTTTCACAATGACTCACGCCCACGAACGGACATACACGCACACGAACAAAAAACGTATTTATAAAAAAAAAAACAGAAAAAAACGAAACGATCGAAAAAATCGTGCAACGCGAAAATATATGGGGATCGTCTCTCTCGATGTTTTGAGACTCGAACCGAATTTTCGTTCTTTTCAAAAAAGTAACTACATTTCTTTCCGCAGTCAAAACATTCGGTTTCACTTGAAATACCCTCGAGAGAATATTCAGTTCTAAATACTTAATATTTTATACCAACATTGTATTTCCAACAAAGAATTTAAATTAAAAAATAATAATAAAAAAAAACAAACAAAAACGTCGCGTTTAACGAAATTTCTATTATTCACTGGGTCAATTTTCCGACTGTTTTACTTTTTGTTTTCTAATTCACACATCGTGTCAATTATCTCGATGCCTCCTCCGAAGCTAAACGTGAATATCCGAACAACGAGAGCTCAGAATATTGTTTTTATTTATTTTTATTTTTTTCACCGGTATCGTCTCGTCGAATTTTATTTCACTATTTCTATCGATGAGAAAAATGAAGTTAAAGGTCTATCGACTACCTTACTCGACCCCTCCGTTTCTGCTACAGAAAAAAGAGCGTCGAGCTTTTTTCTTCGGCTCGTCAAATTTCTAGTCTCCTCCAACGGTTTAAGTACAAGTTTCTTTAATTTTATATCGCTGTCACTTCATCGACGACCCGTCACGAGTCTCGAAAAAACCAGCTCACCAAAATTTCGTTTGTCTTTTTTCACTGATAAGTTTCATCTTTTTCCAGGACCTTGAAATCCCTATTTATTGCTAGGCAAATGACTCTTTCGAACAAACTGAATTCACGCATTTCACTCGAGTCAAATTTCTATTTTTTCTCGTAATGAGAATTGAATTATTCGTGGCTGGATTGGCAAAGCTTTGTGGATCAAAATCCAATAAAAATAGAGTCGAACACGACGTACGGAATGGCAATTAAAAAATTAAACATTTTCAAGCAAAAATATATCGATCTGTTTTTTTTATAAATTCGAAATGATGCGATTTTGAGCAACGGTGCTTTCTTTATGATAATCGTCGATGACGTTGTTGGTGAGAAACTACAGAATTATTGACTCGATCTTTGCCAGACTAGATTTTCCTCGAAACATCGTGACCAAAAGTGGGTTGAAAATGTTTGAAATTGCGAAAATCCCGTTGAGTCAAAAAACAAATGTAGTTTATGTGAGTTGGCCATTTCGTTGGTCGTATTCGACCTCAGAATTCGTCAGCTGGACGATATTTTCTAACAGTACGTGGTCTTTATTATCAAGCGGAGAGAGGCAAAAGTAGAAAGGAGGAAAGGCAAATTGTTCTAGTACGAGGATCTCAGACAGAAGTAAAGACGAGAGAAAGAGAGAGAGGGAGAGAGAGAGACTAACAATGCACCAGGACGAATAGTGGTGCATAAATGTATAAAAACAGAGTGATTGGAGAGTTTCCTGTGCAACGTTCTCGTTGCTCTCTTTTCTTCGCATCTTTCTCGTCCTCTCTCTTTCTCGACTCGGTCTTGTTCCTTGGGATGTTTTCCTCTGGCCTGTTGAACGCGTCGAAGCGTAAACTCCTCGTCACGCTGTCTTACTTGCAAGAGAAATGGCCAACGACCGAAGCAATCGTGCCCTCTGGCGAGAAAGGACCGAGTTTTGACTGCAGCGATGCAATTTTTTTGCAAAATCAATTCCACCAAAGTTTTTTCGACTTTTAACAAGAATAAATAAAGAAAAATGAGAAAAAAGTGTTGCGAATAATCGGGAAAAAGCGAGTACGAACCAGGTGATGAAATCCTTTGGATGTGGGACGATAAATCGCTCTAACAATAATAATAATTTGCTCTCTCCTGTTGGATCATCCAGCCACGTGAAATAACGTAGGATCTCGTGACGTTCGTCAACACAGCGAGTAATAAATTTGATAATTTACCAAAGTCAAACAACAGGCTCGCAAAGAGGATCGACTAATTTCAAGTTTTTCGATGTGATAGCTACGTCTCGTATTTTCTTCGTTTTTAAACTACATATTTAAAAGTCTGGAGGAATACTATCGAGTTACGGATTGGACAGATTGCTCGGAGGTTTTCGCGCACTGCACTGCACTGAAAACGATCCGTCTCTCTCACTCACTCTCTCTCTCCCTGAACACGCAATCACACAACGAGCAAATCGAAATGCCATATTGTTGATCGTTTTCGCGTTTTCAATTCGCACTATTTCGTAACCGTTTTTATTTCACATACTCCCATAATAAATTTATGCACATTCACACGTTATCGGTTTGCTACAAAAAAGATGTAACCCGCGGGCGATGCAGCGTTCGATATTAATATTTATTAATTGTCTATTATAAGAGGTCTCACTCGGAAGAGTCTGTCAGTTTCTCTCTCTCTCTCTTTCTCTTGCTCTTTAAATTATTTATCTTTTGCTAAACACCTTTCGTGGGCGTTTCACATGCAGAGTCCAACTCGACGCTAGCGACGTATCGTTACATACGTATATTTAATATTTTTATGTATATATATATATAAATTTATATATATCCATATGTACCTGTGTGTAAAGGTGTGTGTGGCTTGGTTCGACTAAAAAAGAATTTAGTTTCTCTGGGATCTGCTGCAGGCTCGTCAAAGTGTGCGCGTCTTGAAGAATTTCCAGGTGATCCGATGGGGCCTGTGATATTCCGGATTGGCATGAGGTGCAGAGCGATTAGCTCGTCGGATTAACACGTTCCGCCATTTATTGGAAGGAAAAGAGGGCCGAGGGGGCAAGGGTCTCTCAAGCTGCTAAACCGTGACTGGTTTGATGCTGTTGATGAGTGACGTGGCCCAATTGATGATGGTGATGGGAGCTCGTATGGTGGGGATGATACGAGTGTGCGGCTGCAGCGGCGACCGAAGTTCCAACGGTGGAGCTGCTCGAGCCGGAAGCGTGGATCGCCGCGAGTCCGGAACTGGAGATCTGTGGCGCGTGAAGTCCGTGGCTCACGTGGCTCGAAGAAGCAGCGAGACTCGCGTGAGCACCGACGGAGGGACCGCCGCCACCGGTAGCTGCGGCAGCGGCAGCCGCTGCGGC